>PVKB01003720.1:0-180725 GCA_004027205.1 Ctenodactylus gundi
TCCTACGTGTTGATTCTCAAGACCGTCATGGGCATCGCCGCCGGAGACGAAAGAGCCAAGGCTCTCAATACGTGTGTTTCTCACGTCTGCTGCATCCTGGTCTTCTACACAACTGTGGTTGGTCTGACATTTATTCATAGGTTTGGAAAGCATGTTCCTCATGTGGTCCACATCACAATGAGCTACATCTACTTCCTTTCCCCCCCATTTATGAACCCCGTCATCTACAGCATTAAGACCAAACAGATTCGGACTGGTCTACTTCGCTTATTCTCTCTGCCTTACTCTCGACCAAGGCTTTCCCTCACTGCTTTCTGAGGAATGGTTTGTGGAACGTATACAAGATGAGATCATTGGAATCAATAGCATTTAGGAAAGACACTTCAGTAGAAATCAACCAAGCCATCTGCTATTTAGAATGCTAATTATTATTGACCATTTATTGCTGATTTCTATATGAAATAATACATAGACAATACAAAATCAAATCTCTAATATCCAACTCTGATACTGTTATTGTTTGTCTCTGGTGTGTCTCCCGGAAGTTTCACATATGTGGATGTCGTGGATTATCTGTAGATTTCACATGCTGTGTGGGAAAAGAGCTGATTAGGAGGGGTGGGTCATGGAACGGGTAGCTGCTGGACCACTAAGGGTGCTGCCTGCAAGGATGTATTTTTTGCCCTAGCTTGTCTCCAACAATCCTTACTCCTTACTCTTGTGATGCTATGACAACTGTCCTTTGCCAGAACCTTCTACTATACCTCTACTGTCAGGATAATCATGAATGGACAGAGAGGTTTCTGATACCATAAGATAAAAATAAACCTTTCCTCCTTTGAGCTGTGTTTGTCAGGTACTGTGTCCCAGCAGTGAAAAGTCAACAAATACACTAACAGTATCCCCCCTCAAAAAAAAATCATACTTATCTATGGCATATGCCAGAGCTGATGCTAATCCTGTAGGTTGGATCAGTAATATTTGAGTCAGAGCAAATATTTTCTAGGTGGTCTGCACTGATTGCATAAGTAGCCACCTTAATATTTTTTCAGGAATTTTCATCCGGTTGTCACACACGATCCTTTCAAGAACTTCCTGAATCACAAATTAACAAACATTTTCCTGTAAGAGTAAAGAGAGGAGAGGATACGTTATTGCTGGATAAATCACAAGATATGGCTGGGATGCAACCTTGTGGTGTCACTTTACACCTAAATGTCCCATAAATGTCTGCTTCTTCACATCATCTTCCCAAAAGATGAGTCACCACCATCAGACAAGAACCGAAGGACAACTTGTAGCCTCAGTAAGTCATGTCTTCATCTCCTGGACCAATTTGCTACCATATTAAACACGAATTTACCTATTCGCTTTTCTAAAAGTCTTTTCTAAGCCCTTATGTCTGGTTAAATTTCTGTTTATGTAATCAATATCTAATTATTCCTAGGAGAACATTTATACAAATCTATTACAATTGACTACAAGCTACGTTGTCTCTGCCAGGACCAGCAAACACGTAAGATCACTTCTTAAGCACAGTGTGTCTTTCGTGGCTAATACAGAAAAGGTACTCTGCAAGGCTTGCCCCCAAGGCAAGACAAGGAGCCCACAGTGCATGTCTACAGAGGCACTGGCTTTAAGGGTTCTGAAATTAAAAATCTAATTCTTTCATGGCTTGAGATGTAGTGTCCCCCTAAAGTCTGCTCTCCAGGTGCTTGGCTAAAGTAACCCAGGCTGGGGTCTTTTGTTCAATTTTGTTCTGTAGGGAGAGGAAAAAACTATTTCTTCTTGTCAAGGATTTATAAAAACTCTTTGTGTGTGGCAAATTGTGTACTCAATCTGAAAGCCTGATAAAGCGATGTTCCCTCCTTGGTCGTGGATCTATTGACAATCGTGAAAAGAAAATGAGACAGAAGATTTGCACAGAGATGAGACAATAGTAAAAATGTTAGCAAAGATTTCAGAGGTGATGGTTCCGTTTGGGCTCAGAACCGATGATTTCACAGGACCAGAGATCACAGACGTTAGGTAAGCTAGGACAAGACGGTAAGATCGGCTGTCTAAAAGGATTTCAAGATGGGTTTGCTTGGACCATCTCTAAATCTGCCATTGGTTTTTTAATGCCCGTGTCTCGTGACTTCAATCGTGTCTCATTGAAATTGTCATCGAGTCTCTCAGATGCTTTCCATTCCTCTAGCAATCCAAAATTAATGAATGTTTTCATCATTCTTAAAGCATACATGCTAATAAAAATGAAAAACAAAAAAGCAAAAGTCTTCCCAGCTGTTAATATTGATCATGCAACTGTTGGGGCCCTCAGGGCCCCAGAGCCTCGGCATCTCTGACTTCGGCCGAGTTCCTTCCCACAAAGAAATGTTATTACTTGAAACAGGGAACTGCCGGTTTAGATAATTAAGGGTCTAAAAAACAACTGGAGTATTCCATCCTCATTCCTCTATTCATTTCCGCCCCCTAGGTGACCCCCCACTGGTTGAGGCCTTGCTGATTGGCCCAAGGTAACTACCTCAGTCTATTTAAGTCCCCAGTACTTCCAAAATAAAGCGAGAGGGCGAGAGGGCATTCACTGAAAGGACTCCCAGCGTGTGTTACTCTCCGCCTAGGGGGTCCTGGAGGGACAGAGACCCCTACAAAGCAACAACTTGCAATATCTCCTTACTATTTCGCTGTAAGTTCTTTCATCACAGCCCATAATACAGGGTGTGTGCTGTGAGCTACAAAGTGGTCAGCCTTTATCTGTAGTTTCTGCTTGAATACTAAAGCAATGTGACCTTAGAGAGGTTCTAAATACTATTTCCCTGAGAGGTGATAGAATGGCCTAAGATAGTCATTCAGGAGAGGTGAGACGTGCTTCAGTGAGATGGTTATTTGAGTTTTTGAACACAACGAACTGTCATAAAATAGATTATATGAATAAAAGTTGCTTCCTTTTCAAAATATAAGAGGAGAGCGCTAGTACGTAAAGAAAGAAAAATGTTCTAGAGGGAAAAACTCTCTGGGAAGAGATGGAGTCTTACTCATTATTTTTCCCAGGCTGAAACTTGCAATCCTCCTGCTTCGTGCTCACAGATTGCTGGGAATGTAAACATGTACCACCACACTCACCTGAGATTATTGCTTTTGAATTCTGATTAAGTAGAGGAAAACATTGTTTCTGTTAATTTCAGTATTTGGTGGGGGGTTTGTGTGAGTGTAGACGTATCTGGTGATGTATGCCTAAGGGAGGGGCGCTGTTTTCGTAGGAAGAACAAACTTGCTGGCAGCGCAGAAAGCTGTGCAGTAGGGTCCTGGACATCCTGCAGGAAGGAAAAGAGAGTGGAGAGGGAGGGGGATCTTGTGGCTGGCCAGAATTTAAAATTATCCTTGGGTTAAAAACTCCCTCTGGTGGCTAGATTGAGCTACAGCCTGTATGTTGATCAAGCTACTGCTTCACTTCTCCTGGGGTAGAGGGACCACCTACCCATATCCTACCCAGACTGGCTCAGTGGAACAAGCATAATCCTTTTTTAAAACGTTCCTTAAATATTTAGCTCTCCTGGGGAAAAATCATTATCTATCTCTGTCTCTATCTCTCTCTTCCTCTCTCCTCCCTCCTTCAAGCATATTTGCAAACAATAATGCATGATCTAAAAACAATAGCACATTGACAGGTAGGCATATTGTTACACTGATGCTTCTAGTAATAGATTTAGATTCTTCAGTATTAGATTTGGATACCTTGAGTTTATAAGACTGAAATGACTCACACCAACTTATTAAAATTCCAAGTCCTCAACGCTGACTTCCCCATATTGACTTCACTTCTAGTTATAGGATTTCAGTACTGCCCAAGGCAACAGAGATGGGCCAAGGGCTCTTCTTTGGTCATTTCCTTTGCCCCCTCTCTCTCTCCCTGGTCATTGGACACCACCTTCTCTTCTCTAGCGTGAGCTAGTTACACTGCTCTGTAACTGTTTGCCCATCTACCTTCTTTCTTATCCATGAGCATCATGAGAGCAAGGCTGTGTCGTATTGCTCTGTCCCCAAGGCCTGGTCAAGGTTTCTCACAGCAGGCACTTAGATGCATGTGAAAAAGGATAGAAATGCTCTGTGTAATTTTAGTAAGCACAGACTGTTCTGTGAGAATGTTAAAATAAATCTAAAAATTACCTAGGGGCATAAGGAAAGAGGATGTGTGTATCTTTGGTAGATTGGTTGGCTGATTTTTCAATGACTATTGGTTAGACAATAGTCCTTCAATCATATAATTCAGGGAAGAAAACTATTGGGCAGTTACAAGATTGTAGTAAAAATGCAATGAGATAAATATTGCAAGTCTCTAGATAAATACTAGTTATCCATCAGCGTAGATATAAGTTATCAATTACACATTTTCGCCTATATTCTTATACCAATATATAACATACGCTCCCATTTAGAGCCCAGTCCTCAAATGGAACGGGATTATTGTGTACCATGATCACATACTAATAATAATTATGAGTGGAAAAGGAAAATATCAAACTTTTAATTTTGAAAGTGAGATTATAGTATTCAATCAATATCCTTAGAAAAATAAAGATGGAAACAAAATAGAGTAATTGAAACGTGTTATATTCATATTAAAATCAAAAAAGTACCAAATTAGTGAATCAATCTATTATGCTTAATGTTACCCTTTAAAAATAAGTAATTCCTCCACCTGTGATGCTAATAATACTCTAAGAAAAAGACATATTCTTCTCTGCCTTATTAACCCAGCCATCAAAATGCATACAGTCTTTGACAAGCCATACCAAACCCGTCAGAGTCTTACTCCTGCCTACCTCAACTCATTCCAATAATTACCTCTCTTGAATTTTAAATTTAATTTAATTAAATTTAAATTTAATTTAATTGGAGTATTGGAAAATTTTATAGTTTTCAAAAAGCATAAATTTTTCTCACTTCTATGCTCTTGTTTATGCTAGTCCTTGCTAAAAATCTATTTCCACAAAGCTTCTGCTGGTAGTTAGATCTTGCGTCTGGTTTCCTTTCCTGGCCTATCGGGGATCTAGTGGTCTCCTACCCACCTTCATGTTGTTTTTACAACCATTGCACTTAGAACCATTGTCATAATATCTCATACATACCCTTAAGTAATGGGTACATTTGCTATTGACGGTAACATTAGAAGCATCGCTGGTACTGTGCTATCTCTGACTGATAAAGGCCAAAATAGTGCTCTTGATAAATGCAGAAAGAGGCTCCTACAATCCTCTCCTAAAAGCCCTAAAAGCCTGTCCTCCTGCAAGCCTTAATGAAGATACTCAGCTCCACCTTTCTCCTGATTTACAATTTGGTAATACATCCTGTACTGTCACCCGGGTCCCTCTCCAATGCTCTTACCATACCCACTAGGATTTACTTCATGTAATGTGGAACCACTTCATGTCTGTAGAAACTCTGGTCTCACTACGTAAGACACTTGTATTAAACCAGCGCATCAAAGCCTTCATGGGTGTCTGCTTCCTTTTGAATCCATATGGACCATTTTGGGGTTCACTCTCAGGAGTCTTATCAAGTACCTACTGTTTGGAGGACCTTAATTTCAGACTCTGTGTGTGTGTGTCTGTGTCTGTTTGTGTGTCTGTGTGTGTTGAAAGCAAAGAGAATCACTCAACGGGGTTTAAATATATCATTCTGGACTATGTAACGTAGACTAATGATGAAGTCCAGTTTATTTTTTGTTTTCTTAAAAATAAATCATTTGGTACCAGAAGAACAGAGATGCAATGAGTAATGGAAAGGGTGATTGTTGCAGGACTTGTGGACTACATGTCTCCTGTATTTTAAGTTGAGTAGAGAGCCTTGAGAAAACCTGAGACACTGGCCTGGACTAGTACTGAAGGTTGAATTGTGTAGAAAGAGGGTTTAGTTTGAGCGACCTCTAAGCTCACAGATAAGAATGGCTGGCAGAGACAAAGGGGAAATGAATTGCCTGGCCAAAAAAAGGAAATGTAGAAATAAACAGAAAAATGAGTGAAAGAGTAGAGGAAGCTTAGGGTAGCTCTGATTTTGGTATTTCAAAGTAGAAGCACAAACTAGAGGCCAGTGTGATATCACACAGGAATAGCTAGCTTCCTATACCACGTCCAGCCTCTCTGGCCAACTCTGGACTTACCCTAGTAGACAAAGGGAGGGAATGAATTAAGTCATGGCTGACAGGGATGGGTTTCCTTGCAGACCAGAAAAGTGGAGCAAGACCAGTTTTGCTGCTCCAGGTACTGACCCAACCCTGTAAAGTAAGGTCTCTTCCACTTCAGGTGAACCTGTGAAAGAGAGATGGGTGGAGGGAGGAAAGGGCTCCTCTCCACAGGGTTCCCAGCCCTGGGGACTTCTTGTCTGTCCTCAGATTCTCCCAGCTGGAGCACAGTGTGTCACAACGTGGCGGTAAAAGGAGGATAAATTCTTCCCTGGCATCCACCAGCCAACATCGCTACCAAACCTCGAAGCCATCTTTGCTTACTGGGATGACTGACTCAACTTTCCATTTTTCAAATTAGCATTTGCTGGTGAGTTTCTATCACTGTTCTAGGTTGTTGTGTCCAGGGACGGGTTTTAGGGGGACACATGAGAACAAAGGGAGAACATGCAGAATGAGAAATGCATAGGTACCCCAAAAGAGCAGAGAGCTAGTGCTTATTGTGGCTTCTCCTCTCAGCACTGGCGTGATCTTATGCAAATCTATTCCAGGCACAAGTCCCACACCGGGCCGTTGTTTTGCTGTTCTGTTTTGCTTTGCTTTTTGTTTGCTGCTTCCAAATTGAAGCCTTACAATCTTGAAACCCCACTGAATGTTTGCCACTTCTAACAGTTTCAGAGTATAGGCACATAAACAGAGTCGGAGAAAGGGTCTAAAGGCTCAGTCCACTTTCTCTACAGAAGAGGGGTGTTATCTGCACTGTTTGGTATGATCAGGAGAAAAGGCTGTGGGCTCCTCCCAACTGGGGCTGCAGGGAAGGCCACACCCTTCACGGGTTGTATCTAGAGCTCAGCCTCCTGCCAGTACTGGTATGATAAGTCCTGTGTTGTCTATAGATTTCTTCTTGTAGAGCTGTTTGGTACCTTCTGCCCTCCTCTTTCTCTAGTTTCTTCATTTTAATGTGTCATTTTAAGTGTCAGGCCAGTGAGCACAAGAAGATTCTGCCTTCAACCTGCTTATGTGAACACAGAATCCACAGGCTCTCTCAGTATCTGGTTTATGCCCTTCCCTTTCAACGTCCTCCTGTGCCCTGTGCAGAAGAGATGTGCTTACAGATGCGTTTGTCCATTGTGAGATCTTCTGTAGGGTTCAAGAACAAGAAAGCTGACCCAAGCCTCCATGCTGCAGGGACTTATGCTCAAGGGACTTAAGCTTTTTTTTTCACATCTTCCTATTATAAGAAACAATACCTCTAACAGTAGTTGCTTTTAAGAATAGTACATACTAAATTAAGAAAGCAAGAGAGTCAGAACAGGTGGTGCAGGCTTGTAATACCAGCGCTCTGAAAGGCTGAGGCAGGAGGATTCAAGCTTGGAGCAAGTTCAAACTCACTCTGGGCAACTTAACAACTTAATCAGGGCCTGCCCCAAAGCTTAAAAAGAGAGAGAGACAGGGAGGAGGGGGGTGAGCGTGCTACTGAGAATGTAGTTCCATGTGAAGGCTGTGGGCTCAATCCCCAGTCAAGAGAGAGAGAGGATTTCCTTCTACTATCTCACCTGTTATAAACACATTGTCACTAGACACGATTGTGCTCACGAGTGGGTACGTGTGTTTCTCTTGCTCTTTCATCGTGGGCTACTATCCTTCATTGCCAAGAGGAATCCTCTACAACTTCTTTTCCAACAGAAAGAACTCCATCTCTGTTATCCTCTCTCCACAGAATTCTTGCCTCCACCAAGTGCCTCTCTCTGTTCATCCGGTCACTGTGAAGCCAGTAAATGCAGAGCTGCCACAGAAATTCAGCTACAATCAAGCAGAAAGAAAGTGAGCTCTTTGTCTATTATTTTACTCCTTTAATTTTTCATGCAATAAATCTTGAACAGAGCCCGTTATGTGACAGGCGCGGTCCTGGGTTCTGGGAGTCTTAGAAAACCCCAGGTGAGTTGATTTAAAAAAAGAAAAAAGATTGATTTAAAAAGTCATGTCATAAATACATGCACATGAAGGATATCTGTAAATACGTATAAATTCTATATGTACTATAGAAGTAATATCGGTTGTGTAAAGTGTATGTGTGCATTAGTATTGGTATGAAAATATAATTATACATAATTACATCTGTATATAATATACATTAATACTTTTGTTACTCTTTATACTTACAAACACAATCTGTATGTGTAAAGAAAACATAATGATTATATAAATAATATATATTTATAAGTTATAAGTCTGTAAATATTTTTGTTATATAAATATTTGTACTACTGTGTATATGTTTGATAAAAGTATATTCTTTATGTAAGTAAAGTAAGTACATAATTCAAAAGATCTGTATACATACTTCTACTTTAGGAACTCTGCATAAAATGTATCATGTATGTACTGAAAAGAATCTACCTAACTCTACACAGAAAGTCAAGAGAAAGTTTTAACAACTGGGATTTGAACTAAGTCTTACATGATGGGCAGATATTTTGTGGTTAGAAAAAGGAGGGAGAGATTTGCCCCCAAAAAAGAGAGAAAAATCATTAAAAACACAAAAACAAGGAAAGCAAGTATGTTGACATAAAGCATGATACGGGTGTGTTGACTGGAGTAGGAAAAATATGTGTTCAGAAAGGTACCAAGGCAGAAAAAGCCCAGCTAATTGTGGAATATTTCTGAATGCCATGTTGTATTAGGGCCACATGCTTTGGGATGAGGTAGATAACAGGTTCAAGTCCCACCTCCAATATTAGTTTACTGTGAATTCATGAGCAGATTATTTGACCTTTTTTATGATTTCCTCCTCGAGGAAGGGGAAAAGAAAGAATTTGTGCATGTGAGAAAATACATTATTACCTAAACTTGGTGTCGTGTCTAAATTTTGCATGGCTTTGATAGATTGCAACCTTTGCCGCAGCTCATGGTTTGGTGAAAAGAAAACTACTGAGGGACTAAATTTAGCACAGTGTCTTCCAGTTAGCGCTTTCTAGGTGAAATCCAAGATGGCAGCAGGGAGTGGGTTGTGGGGATGGGAAGCCTGGCTGCGCCAGTGCAGTTTCAGAGAAGTCAGTTATGATGATGGAGGAAATCTTACGAGCAAGAACGCTGAGTACAGGGATAAAAAAAAAGGGATAGATACAGCGTTATTGGAAAAGTAGGTAAGACAACTCAGTTAAAAATTGGATACAGAGAGAATGGTGTACAGCAGAAGCTGAATACTTGGAAATAACAGCAATACCACCCAGACTGGAGAATCAAATGTGGAGAGAAAAGCAATGGGCTTGATGTAGGTGAGTTGGATTCAGTTGTCATCCCTGTGGGAATATCGAATAGCAAGCCATGATTCCAGACCTGACACACAGTAGAAGCAACTAGTCTACAAATAAATATTAAGGGCCATTTAAATAATAATTTTATTAGAGAAATCGTGAAGAGGAAGCAAAAGTGTCAAAAGTCAGAAAATTGAGTAACGTGGACATTTGAATGTCTCCCTGGAGAAGCTGTCAGAGAAATCTGAAGAGAAGCAGCAGATAGTACCATCAAAGTTTCCAAGACAGAGCTTTAGAAAGGAAGACATGACAATAAGAAATAGCCATTGCGAAGAAATCAGATATTTTAAAACTCCATTGAATTAGGCCCCAGGTGACTATGAGGAGCATTGCTTTAACTAAGCGGGCTTAACAAATGAAATCATACGGTGGTTAGTTGGGGGTGAGCTGAGGAGTGAAGAAACAGAAAGGAAAGTGTGGCTGATGCTTTGGCCTCTTGCAAAAGAGAAGCGAGGCAGGCCATGGTCTCCCTGCGCACTTGTCCTGTGGCCATCTACTCCCATGGTCTTTTCAGCATACGACTTTGCACATGGTCACCGCGATCCTTCCTTACTGCGTCCGCTAAACACCTTTTGAGTCACATCCTTTCATTAAGTGAAGATTTTAGCCCTAATCTATTTTTCTCTTTGTAGTGCTGACCTAGAGACAAATCTTAGAGGTGTTGGTGTTTGCTCCCTCAACCCTACCAGCAGCCTCGCTCTCAGCCCTTTGGCCTTCCTTCACCAAGGATCGGGTCTTTTGCCTAAACTTAGCCACTCAGCTCCATCCTATGATCCTTGCCTCTGGTCCCTTTCACTCCCCTTTACTCCCTTGTTGTCACACTTTCTTTCTACCTGGGTCATTTCCCACGTATGCCGCCATCGTTTCTGTTCCTGAACTCTGAACTAAAATTAAGCTGCACTGCCCAAACTTCAATATGGCTGAATTCAGCTCTTCCATCAATTCTCCAGTTGAGTGCTAACTATATCGGTAAATACTACACCTAAGTGCTTACCAGTTGTACTTTAGATCTGTCCCAACCTATCCAACTACTCACATCTTCCACCACCAAGTTGCTCAAGAAATCAATTCTTTTGATGGGAACAAAGACCCCTTTCAACTCGTCTTTCTGATTGTATCTTGGGATCCCTAAAAGTTCTTTTTTGCCCTGTCAGGGTCTCGAATTTCAACATTAACTCACAAGTAGAACCAACTGCAAAACAGTTTCCGTGATCTACAAGACCTAGGTCTAACATGTAGCTAGATCTGCCTCAGCTGCATCCTCCACAACTCTTCACCTGGTTCCTCCGTTCCATACGCCTTGTCCCTCTTCTGCCTTTCCCTCTTGTCAAACTGCTGTCCAATTCAGAACCATTCACCTGCAGTTCCTGCCACCATCGGTAGCCTCCAAGAGATTCATCCCCTTGTCCCATCATGTTGCTTCTGTGAAGTTACTTCTGCAGCGAGGTCCTCTCTGCCTCCTAATTCCTCACAGCGCTACAGTCACTTACACCGCCGAACACAATTACGGGCTGCTTTTGTCTCTACTGCCCTACTCTCTGTGTTGTTTGTGTTAGACATATTTCCAGTCAGTGATCATACCTGTCATATAAGTTCAATAAACACTTATAGAATCGAATAATAAAGAATTATTATTAATATTTGATATATTTCAATGATGTAGCAGCTTTAAATAGCAATCTCAAGCTAAAGTTAAACTTTTTTTTAATTAGAGAGACATGGTTTTGTCCGCAAAACGTTCACATACAGAAAATGAAGACACCGATGAGCTGCAAGGTGACTTTGGAGGAGAATCCACCCTAGACTTGAGGGACGCGATGAAGTAAATAGGTTTTCCGTAGGACACAATGTCTGAGCTGAGGTGGCCTGCACACAAAGAGTAGGGGAGAGCAATTCCAGGAGGGATTGTTTTCCTTCCAGTGAGAACGAAAATGCAAATGGTTGGATACAAGCAAGAATGCTAGAGCGCTGCTCAGCATCATTAGCACCATAAACATGAGGGGAAAAGTCCGGATAGATTAGACTGGCTACCCAAAGATGCAGTAACGTACAACAGGATATTGCACGTCACTTTCAACCCTTTGTAGTTAATCTGGCATTGTAAAATCGTACAACGGTGGAGCTAATGGATTGTATGAGTGCAAACTGGATGTTGTTGGAGCAATCCAGAGAGATGATTGTAATCTGAATTAAGACAGCCTCACATAAGGCGATGTGAAGAGATATACTGGTGGTGCTTAGTAGATTTAGCTCTGGGGTCTGATAAAAATAAATCAAATATTAAAGGTTCTGTGTCTCATTATAATTCTGAGGTATCATCTAATGCAGACATTCAGCTCCTGGGAATGAATACAGCGTGACGGTTACATGACCCTTTAAAAATATGGCTACTTTTTTATTATTGATAGGCTCTGTCCATCTCATATGCTATGGACAATTGTAAAATTTCTTACTGGCTCTGTTGCAAAAATATCTCCCGATTCTGGAATGTGCGCAAAGCAAGTGTTCACTATTTTGAGAACTATGGAACATATGAAATACATAATATGATTCGAGCTTCTGGTGAGAAATGGCATTTGTCACTTTTTCTCACCAATGATTGGCCAAAACCAGTCAACAATCACACTCAATATTAGAAGGAAAGAGAAGTATAATTATTTGCACTATTTATACAGGTCATGTAACTAGTAGAAACAGCAGACAATTGGAAGCCATAATACACTTTACTGACTTCCATTCTCATACATGCCCTGCTCCCTTGTCTTTAACATTAAAACAAATAAAAATAAAATAAGGATTCCTCAAGTGTTTCTTTGAACCGTAAGGTTAAGCTCAGACTTCAAAATCTTACGAGAGCTGCTTTATAGATTTTATTGTATTTCTTCATAACAGGGAACTCTGTATTTAGACAGGTTTTTGGTTTACATAACTCCCAAAGTCAAATAGTTGAACAAGGCAGGCTACCTGTGCATTTTTATTTTGAAAGGAAAAACAAGGAGGCAGCTAGCTACTAAAATCTGATGGATATTCTTAGAGTCTTGGATCAGAAACTTCAAAGGACCCCGATCTTGTAAGTAAAGGATATTTCTTGGCTATTTTTTTCATTCTGCTTTCTGGAGTAGCTATAGTTTTCTCATAATAATACATAATTCTTAAGCATGAGCTTAGTGAATTATCACCAAGTAAATACATCCATGTTTAGTTTAGATGCAACATGTTTTTTATATTATCAAGACAGAAGAGAACCTTGGGGTCAATGGCTCCTGCAGCAAAGGTTCCTTATTTATTGGTGCCTGTAACATTCAGCACTAGTTTTGAACACTGCTTGTCTTTGGGGAACAAAGTTGTCATGTTTGATACCAGACAACTACCAAATTTCCTTTTCTACAGTGGGCTTTCAAGAGATCTATACATTAACATTATATAGGTCACTATAGGGTTGAACCCATTCTCGGCCAGCCCGCAGCCACTATAACCACAGGCTCTTGCGTGCCTGTTTTTTGTTCAAAACTCATCTTCTAACAGCCCTATCTTAAAGATTTTATCTTTGGTAGTGTCCTTTCTATTCAAAAGATGATTTTCTGTGCTAGGCTTTAGGATTTGAGACAACTCCAGCAAATATAAGAAGAGCTGCTGGAAGATTATTTGTCTTTTTTTAAAAAATAAGTATCTCAGGGAGGTAAAGAGTGATTTTATTAATTTATTTAATATATATTTAAGGCATTACCAGTGGTTTGTTTTTTATATACGTGGTCCAGGCTGGCCCTGAACTCACTGTAAGCCCAGGCTGGTCTCAACTCCTGGCAGTCGCCAACGGCCTATGAAAAACACAAATATCAAAAACAATCCCATTCTGACAAGCGTTTATTGACAGATGAGTGACACTACACCTTTTCCATTTAAGAGCACGAGTGGCAAAGGCAACACCAAAAATTAAGAAAAAAAATCAGTGCCTAAACTCAGAGCTTCATAGTAGAGAAATATAAGCACACCACATACCCATATCGAAATGTCGTCAAGTTGAAGCCAGATTCTGGGTCAAAATTTCTCTTATACAACAAAAATATTGCAAAAGATTTGCCCTGTCTCCAGTTCCATGCATTTTATATTGAGATAAAATACACCTCTTTCATAACCCATCAGCTAGCATCCTGAATTAGAGTACACCGAGTCAAACCAAAAACCCTTGGCCGCCTCTAAACTCTAAAGGGTCTTGAAGCCCTTCTCTGGGAATGAGCCTTTGCTGCCCTCTTCTGGCTATTACCTGTAACTGTCCCCATGAGAATGCATGTTCTGTTTATTCCCACTAATACCAGGTACGGTATTCTTTCAAACATAAAGAAAAAAACCAGGTTGTCTAATTTATTTAAATATTTAGTAATTGTTCAAATATGATAGTATACAGATCTCATTTCTTTCCGATTCCTTTTTAGCTCACATTTTGGTCTCCCATATCTCCAGGGTCTTTTTCTTAGTTTATGTATGTGTCCGTTATCTTAATTGAGACTAAACCTTCCTTGATTTTTTCCTCAGCCCTCTTCAAGTCACATATGTAGGACAGGGGCGCCCCACTAATTTGCCTGGCTGACTCTTCCCAATTCATTGCGGCTTTCTACTGTGCCACCAACTCACTGCCAACCTCGCTCTTAGTGTGTGAAAAGGAATGCCGCAGGTTTCCCAAGACCAAGCAACGACACTAGCTTGAAAAATGAAATTACTACATTGTTCTGAATCTCATATGTTCATATACTTTTTCAGAGATTATGGTTAATACCCAGTAACGTTCTGAAGATGGCACAGCTGATATTCAAATGACCCAGGTGAGGACTCTGAATCTCAGACGACACCATGAGCAAGAGTTCTGCTGTCTGGTATAACAGGAAAATAGCCAGGAGAAACATGAAAACCTAGATTTGAACTACAGAGAGAGCCTGAGACAGAGACTATGTCAAGCCCACAAGTGAGGAGGAGATGGGGGTGTGTTCCTGAGTCACTAGCCTAAAAAAAGAAACCCCACCCCTGTATGTAAGCTACAAAAATCAAAGCGCTTCCTAGGTCATGTCTTAGCAGTTTCAGTGCAAGCCATTTTCACCTGTGTCCGTAGACATGGCAATGTTTGTGATTGGTAAGGCTTAGGGTACTAAAACGAACAGGGAACAAGCATTAGAGTATTTAAGACGAACCTTAAAAACACATACAGTAGGTTGTGTGTAGATATATGCAATGCACGTGTGCATACACAGTCACAGGAGTGTAGACGCATTCAGTTGGTACACGTATATGAGAAGATGCTCACACTTACAGATATGTGTAAATTTACAAAAACAATGAATTCTACACAGATATATGTTCATATGCCTCCATATACATACATATACAATGTTCAGGTGAGAATTTATATAAACTTGCGCACTTGGACCTGCACATGTCTTGCTCACACAGACGTGGGCACACATCTTGTTTATGTCTTTTTCATAATTTGTTCTCCAGAGAGCATCTCTGAGGTCCTCGGGTGTTGGCCATGTTATTTCTACTGGCCCACACAGCACATCTTTAGAAGGGTGATTTGCGTGCATCTCCTGGGGAATGGAAAAGCGAAGTCAGGGGAAGGAGATGGATTGGTTCCAGTGTCGCGAAAAATACAAAAGCCAGTCGGCCGGTAGCTAGTGAGCTAGAAGCCAGGCTGCGCTTGGAAGGGTAGGTGGGCTTTCACAGGACATGGTGGGGCTCACCCTGGAGTCTAGGCTACGGTATTAGGAGAACAGAAATCTGCTCAGGTGAGCTAACCTGGGGGTTTTGTACTAGGTGCAGCCGATTTCTGGCACAAACTGTATTTCCCTTTTCATTTCGTGAACGACTCCTGCTGTCTTTAGGACTCTGTACGGCAAAGGCATCCCGCTAAGAGGCGAGCACGTGGCGGAAGGACTGTGTCTTGTCCAGGGCTTCTCTCTCAATCGGTGACACCTGAGGCCGGGGAGCTCCCACTTTGCCCTTCAAACTAATTATTTTTCCACTTGCAACTTGACTCTGTTCTCAAAATCTGACTTTCTTCTTTGGCTGTGTTTACTCTCCTATCCTTTTTTTTTTTTTTTTTTTTTTGAGACAGGGTCTCACTCTGTAGCATTTTCCTAAGGGTGTTAAGCATTTTTGCAAATACTTCCTGGACTTTCATACATGTGCTTTGAGAACATTTATTCAGTCCTGTGTCAGTTTCTAAGTTTTAGAAAAAATGCAGTAGATTGAGTTGAGCTCCTTTTGTATGTTGATTATTAGCTTCTCTCTCCTCAGGCTGCCGACATTCTCCTTTGCTGTTTATTTTGACAGAATCTCATTGACCTGGGCTTGCTTTGTTTTCTGAACTTTTAAGGTCACATCTAAGAAATTCTTGTCCATATTCCTGTCATTCTAAGTTTCATTCTACTAGTTATATAATGTTGGATCTTGCATGTTTTTTTTTTCATGCAGTCAATTAACCAGTCCACCAGTCATGTATAAATAATCAAAACTCTTTAGTTTAAGGTTTTAAGTCATCATTGACACAGAATCCTGGAAATCCCCACTCTCTTCTGACTCTGTTCAGTCCTTCTGCAATCTTCAACACAACCCAAACTAAGTTTATTTTTCTTCTTTCAAATGATTCAGCCCCTTGAGTTCTGTCATCTCCTGATGCTCAGCACCCTGGATGTTATCTGGAAACTAATAATTCTGTGGCTTGCTCTTCACTTAATAAATACATGTTCCTAAAGGCAATAATGAAAATCCACAAAAAATAATGTATCATCTAAGATACAATTTTCCATAATTGTTATATTAGCCAATCTCTGTAGTGTGCTTTTAGAAACGTCATTGTAAGAAATTTATAAATGCTAGCTATTTAATTTTCACTCAATAATAATAGCAATAATGCTTATTTTGCATCCGTGTTATTTCCCTTAGTGGCCCTTGGATCCCTAGATGGGGAGACATAATTAACTGAGTTATTGCTCCTCAAGGGATCTAACTCCTTCTCTAATCTCAGCGTTTCTGATTACCTTAAAAAGAGGGAAGCAGCATCCCAGCCCAGGATCAGGAAGGTAAGAATGCCGCGCCGGGAGCTTGCTGCAACGAGGGTCCCTGGTCCCACTTGATGCGGTGGTGAGTGTCCAAGCCTGTGATGTCCCCACCCTGCCATGTCTCCAGTGTCCTGAAAATTTGCGAGAGAAGGAGAGCAAGTACTCCGAGATCACATGGCTGATGGGGAGGGGGGTCAGAGAATGCGGTGAGCTCTACAAATGGCTTTGCCCACTCATTGGAACCTCTCCTGTGATGCGCATACCAGCTTAGAGGCTCAACTGGTCACTGAGAACTCTGGATGTGGTGCTGAGTACCAGTGGGACAGTGACAGGGGAAAAAAAGCATTATTAATAGAAAATTGGACACATTATGATTAATCTCATCAAAGAACGTCTAAGGAAGGGGGAGATGATGGGGGCAATGGAAGGTACTAACATTTACTAATAGCTAAAAGCTCATGTTAAATAGAATAATCACCCGGGGCATGTATAAATGCATTTGTCTTGGACAATAAAGACATCAAGTTCACGAAAGCAAAGTACATCCCCAGGAGTCGTGTCCCATTCCGTCCAGATCCAGGAGTACAGTACTCAGCACCACATTTGCTTATTCCTGCTAAAATGTTGCTCTCTCCTGCTGGACAAAGGCTCAAAAATTCCTTCTGTTGCTTCCTAACCTGAAATTCTCCTGAACAAGTCATAAACCTAGGAGAACGATGGTATTTAATATTTGTTTTGAGAAGTCCTAACCGTCTAGGGCTGGGGAGACTTGTAAGAGGAGATGTGACCGACATAAAAAATGCAGGTGAGATAGAAAACAAAGACACAGAAAGGAAAGCACAGGGGACCATAGAGACGGGAGAGGAGAGACCCTTACTTTCAGAGTGAGGAAAGGCTTCTCCTTTCCGATATCAGGTTAAGATGTGGCAGGAAAGATAAAGGGTGCAGTGGGATTAAGGATTCAATAAGGTAAATATCGGCCCAGGAAGGACGCAGAGCAGTTTGATTTAGAGGCAGACTAATAATTGAGCCATTTAATTAAATAAAAGCATATGTTAAGCTTTTGGAGACAAAGAAGAAACGTGGAAAGGGGCACGATATGAAGATGCTCAACATCCCTCAAGTTTCCCAATCAAGAGATGTTTCTGGAAGCTTGATTGTTTCTGGAGGTCAGTGACTTGTCTCCTAACTGCATTACCCCGTTTTACCATAGCCCACCCACCACACAGAGCTCTTCCTAAGTTACCTGAGTTACCCTACCCTAAGTTAAACTGCATCCAAACATGTCAGATACCTGGGGACCCCAGGCAAGCAATGAATTTTCTTATTCTTTCATCTTATGAAAATGATTTTGATATCCTAATACATCAACAATTTTTATTTCCTCTATGTTTTATTTCAGTATTTATAAAATACTCTTAGCTATTCAGCATAACCACACCTGGTTTTTCCCTTTCTTTCCTTCCCTCTTTTTTCCGACAGACGATGCTATACTCAACTTTTCATTTAACCTGAAAAAAATTTTGCTCATTTGTCAGGTCTCAGCTGAAATGTTCCTTTCTGAAGGAAATCTTCCTTAACTTTTAAAATTAAGTTAAAATTTTCCCCCACACCCTTTTTATGGTATTCTAAACATTTCCCTATTTCCAATAAGGCTATTTCAGGATATTTAGTAATTACATTTGAATCTTTGTGGGAGATGAATTTCCTCTGATCTGTGATTGAAAGTTACAAGATCTTCCGAGTAGAGCCCAAAATCCTGTGTTGACCACGTCCTCCATGCTGCATGACAGACGTGCTGACTGGTTACAGGTCTGCAAGGCAGAGAAGAATCTCACATAGTAGCATGGAATCATGAGATCTCTGTTCTTGGAGACGTTCAGCAAGAAGTAGACGAGTTCAACCCAGGGGAGATACAAAGAGGTTTCAGCAAGTGTGGAAGTTATGCCTGTGTGTGTGAGAACGGGTACACACACGGGTAGGTGTGAGGATGTGGAAAGCTGGACAAATTAATGTTAATGAGTTGAAAATCAGTTCCAGACACTCTTCCTGCCCTCCATGTCCTAGATTCTACTGTTACTGAGGTAGCCGGACAGTTATCCACTCAATCTTGGCAGCGGATATTCTCCCTTGCTGCCTTCCTTTTCTCCATGGAAGAACATTCCTTGAAAACTTATTCAGAATTTCAACGTTGTTGGTTACCTTGGATTTAGCAGTGTGTCTGATTCAGAAAGAAGTCTCAATGGATGAAGTGAATTGTTTTGGGAAACTACAAGTCAAAAGAAGGTGGACGTTATCATGAAAATATTTTTACAAACCTCAAAGTCTGCATATAAATCCACCCGTCTAGGCTTTTGACAGTTCCTGAATTGTTCAGTCCTTTGCACACAATCAATCTAGTTGCTTCTGAAACCTTTCAAATCTCAGAACATGTAAACCGAGTGTGGGTCCAAACTTCATACTTGTATAGTTTAATTTTACTTCTTGCTCTGAGCTCTGTCATTACCACTATCTCAGCATTGATATGGACCTTAATTTTTCTTGTAATTACTCATATTCAGCAGAGACTTTAAGCTGTTTTTAATACAATGCTCTGTGCTTTTTATATAGGTATTCACCAATAATTGCTCGCCTTTTTGCATTATTTTATATCTTACCTTTGGATTTTGTGCATATTCTTTTTAGCTCTTTGTTAGCTCTGTGGGGCTCCATACCTACACAAAGCAGCCCTTTCTCCCTTAGCTGGTCCAAGATTCACTACCGTTCAGATACGCACAGGATCATTAGCCTAGAACATCACACTGGAAATTTCCTAATGGTGGTCACCTGTCCATTTACAGAAATGAGATTTTGGGTGCCATAAAACTGAACTTTTTCACTGCCTCCTTTTCCTTGGCACTCGGGATTTTTGTCAATAATAATATTTATGACGTTCTTGGTCTGGTTCTAATTTCTAAGGTGGCCCTGGAATGCACGAGATGAGATTTCAGCATGAAGAATTTCAGTAGTCCTTTGGGATTCTTACCCACAACATTCATCTTGGTTGGCATCCCAGGGCTCGAGACAGAGCACTTGTGGATGTCCATCCCCTTCTGTCTGATGTACATCATCATCTTCCTTGGGAATGGCATCATTCTTCATGTCATCAGAACAGACCCTGCTCTACACCAGCCCATGTACCTCTTTCTTGCCATGTTAGCATTGGCTGAGGTCGGCGTGTCTGCATCCACCCTGCCGACAGTACTGGGCATTTTCCTTCTCGGTGCAACCGAGGTTAGTTTTGAAGCTTGTCTTCTTCAGATGTTCTCCATCCATTCTTTCTCCATCCTGGAGTCAGCTGTGCTGCTAGCCATGTCTGTGGACCGTTTTGTGGCCATCTACAGCCCACTACGCTACACAACTATCTTGACACTGCCCCGCATCTTTGGTACAGGAGCTCTCCTTGGGCTGAAGAGCGTTATACTCATGGCCCCGTTGCCCATGCTCCTGCAGCGACTGCCCTTTTGTGGTCATAATACCCTCTCTCATTCGTATTGTCTTCACCCCAACCTTATCCACCTCCCTTGTGGGGATGTCTCCATCAGCAATATCTATGGACTTTTCATAGTTATCTCCACTTTTGGGCTGGATTCACTGCTCATTGTGGTCTCCTATGGGCTTATACTCCACACCGTACTGGGTATCACCACAGGAGAAGGGCGGAAGAAAGCTCTCAACACGTGTGGCTCCCATATCTGCGCTGTGCTAGCTTATTATGTGCCTATGATTGGATTGTCCATGGTGCATCGCTTTGGACGCCGTATGTCTCCTCTGCTGCAAACTGTCATGGCCAATGCTTACCTCTTCTTCCCCCCTGTGATCAACCCCATCGTCTATAGCATTAAGACCAAGGAGATCCATCGGGGCATTGTCCAAATGTTATCAGAGCAGAGACCCAGGGGTTAGGTGAAATGGGAAAAAAAAAAGATTTTGATTATAATAGCAGGTGTTCCTTGTTACATATGTGTACTTACTGTCACCTTAAATCATTTCATCTAACAAGAAGTTCTCCACAGTCTGGTAAAGAAGTGGAGTAGAGAGCAAGTGTACAAAGAATTGGTGTGTACAAAAAATTGATGATATTTTAAAAGATGCTATTTGACATGAGTGTTTCCATTTTCCTCCATAAATGGAGCGGGAAAGATTATTTGTGGAAACGTGCATTCTTCATGAGAAAAATTCCACTGAGAGTTGGAAGGTGTCCTGAGAAATCTGCCGAGCCCTCTTGGCTGGAGAAGGAAGCGCGTTACAATCTCTGGAATCATTGGTCCCAGAATTACATAGCAAAGGGACACACCAGCTAGGAAAAAGGTGGCTTCCCATATAGGCTTTGATGTGATATTCACCCAAACTCACCAAGACCCTAAGTTGGAAGTCCCCAAAATTACAAATCTTCGTTGTGCAAATTCCTAAAATTTTGTGAACCAGATGCATAAAATATCAAAGCAAGAATCTTCTTTATAGACATCAACAATTTTTAGCTGGTTGGATATTCCTTTCCAGACATATGAATAACAAAGATTTTATATTTCCAGAAGAAAAAAGTAAGATATATGACAGTCACTTTTTGTGATACTGGGGAATGAACCTTTCACACTAGGGTACATCTCCAGTCCTTTTTATTCTTTTATTTTGAGACAGTTTGTCCCTACATCACTAAGTTGTCCAGGCTGAGTCGGAACTTGTAACCTCTTGATATCCCAGAGTGCTGGAATCACAAGTGCGTGCCGCCATGCCCAGCTACACACTTTGTATGTATTGTTTCAGTCCTTTGCTTTACTACAGCCTTGAGCAGTAACATAATTATTATATTTCAGTGAAAATAGTTGCTTAGATACAGTAAACATCTTACTCACATCCGTGCACCCAATGGGAAGCACTGTAAGATGGCTGGAGAGGCTTCAGCATCTGAGTCATTAACTCTTTTATATATCTCAGTTGACACGAACTGAAGCTCCTTGGTCCTTTCAGTGGCTGGTCAAGTAGGCTTCACTGAGCACATCTGATGGGTCAGGTACAAGTCCTCGGCCCGAAAGAGAAAGGTGTCATATGAGAGACAAAGCTCCTTCCACTCATGGAGTGCAGATTTTCCCTGAAATTCCCCTTCTCTCTCTCCCTTGTAGATCCTGCAATACCATTTAGAACCAATTTTAAACAGCTCTTATAATATGTCATATATGTGACCACAAATAAAGATTCTTCTTATGAATTTTAAACATTTTAAGTGGTTTGCTTGCATTTTTATTATGAAGAATTACCTGATAAAGTTTTCTTGTAAAAATCAACTTTGTGACTCTACCTCCATGTTTCCGTTTACTCTGTTTTCATAAATATTGACCTGGGGGATCAGTCGCCTATGATCCCATTGCAGAGTCACAGCCCACTGATGAGTGGCTGAATTCCGAAAGGACGATGACTGAGAATTACCAAAGGAAATTAAACAGTTAAACCCACAAGAAGGGCCATCCCACAGATAGCCAGAGACATAAGAGCGTGCTTGTTCCGTGGGTTGAGAAGAGAAATTATCTTGAGGAAAATCTGGGGAAATACAGCTCGAGCTGTGTAAAAGAAGTGAGGGGCCAGGTTTCTAAATGGCTTGGTGTAAGGTGAGAATCTTAGCAAGTGACTTCCTCTTCCTAAGATAGCACCGAGAATCTGCAGAATACCGAAATCGCATTATTCCTCTGCTTAAGGCTGTTGAAAACATTGAGATTCTTTGTAGATGTTGTTTATATCTAGAGATCTGAAAATGGCATCCTGAAAACCATCTAGAAGTCTGTTAAGGACCTATGACATTGAATAATAACTCAACTCTCTGGGAAAAATTATCACTTTGGGCTCTGTCATTTCCTGCTTCTACAATTATGAGCCTAACTTACAATCACTATCCTAACTTATAATCTAAACCTTTGAAAATAATCTTTTGATATTTTATCTCCCTAACCAAAGAAAATTACTGTTACATCCAAGCAGGTGGGAAACTGAATTCTGAATTAAAACGCCTAAAATGTGTAAAATATTGTAGCATTTCTACACTTACCAGAAGAATATTATTTGTGTCAAGATATTCCTCCTGCTAAGGGAAATTAGAAAAGTTCAAAAGCTATATTTTGAGTGACTTCAGGAAGTATTAGAGGCAGTCAGAGTGGGTGAGTCTAAACTCTGAAGAGAAGAAAGCCTTCTGTATTCAGCCTCATATGTGCTCCCGTCTCTGACATTTACCAATTTGAAGGTAATTGCTGAGAAAATAGACAGAAGTTACAGTACTCGCAAGTCTGATGTGCAACATCAGAAATACAAAGTAAAAAGCTTCATAATGGAAAAGATGGATTTTACTACAGTTTTCTGGCAACTGAAACAATGAAGCAGAATGAGTAAATATTACTAGAATTTTAAATATGTAATATATCAATAAAAATTATCTAACAATTAAAAATAAGAAAATGACTTCTTTTCAAAAGCACATGGAACACATTCAAATTGAGTCTTGGGGTATTATAGTGTCTTATTTCTTGATTTGGTTTGGTGGGGAAAGGATACATTCATTTTTTGGTAATCAATTGGGCTATTTATAAAACAAGTATTTATCTATGATTATGATATACCAATTAAACATATATTAAAATAGTGAAATCTGCACTGTTATATGTTTTCAGTATATAAAATCCACATTCATTTTGGGGGACTGGTACATAAACATAGCACATATTGATCATTTCCTCTTTTCCCCTTTCCCTATCCATCTCCCTTCCCCTGCCTCTCTCCTCCTGTTGCAAAATCCACATTTACTTTAGCCTTTTATTTATTTATAATTGAGTTTTTATGTAAGAGAAACTATACGACATTTGGGTTTGTGTATCTGATTTATTTCACCCAACATCGTGGTCTCAAGATTCAGCCATTTTCCTAGAAATGACTTGAATTCACCATTCTTTATGCCTGAATAAAATTCTATTGTGTATATAAACTATGTTTTCTTTATTCCCTTGTCAAACATTGAGCATATAGGTTGTTCCCAGAGCATGGCTATTGTAAATTGTGCTGCTATAAATATGGGTATGGGTTTTTTTCCTAGAATATGATGTCTTCAACTCTAGTGGAAATACACCCAAGAGAGTGGCTGTACAGGCTTACATTCTCAACAGCAATGCAGGATTTCTTTTTCCTGACATCTTCATCAGCACTTGAAGTTCATGTGTGTGCGTGTGCATGTGTGTGTGTGTGTGTGTGTGTGTGTGTGTGTGCGCGCACGTGTGTGTGTGTTGCATTATTGATTGCAACAATTCTAACTGAAGTAAAATGGAATCTCAGAGTCAATTTGAATTGCATTTCTCTTATGGCCAAAAATAATCAGTTGCACACTTAGAGATGTGAAATGATAATTTAATCCAGGGCGACCCACTCTGGATTCCCTCTCAGGGAATGGAAGATTTTTTACCCCTCCATCTTTGTTTCTAAATAAAGACTTGTTACTCTGCAAAAAAATAATAATAATAATTTAACCTGAATATATTTATAAGATTTATAAGATATGTCAGAATAAAAACTCAGCAGTTACCTAAATCTGTAATAAAATTTTAGAATCCACCTTGAGAATAGTTAAAGAGGTATATATAAATTTATTTTTCTTTAAGGATTACACAAGCGAGTAGTGAGAGTGTTGCTCTAAACAAGCAGGGGGATTCAGCAAGTCCCCAGGTGAAGGTGACCTTGGGGAGATGAACGCGTTGGGGAAAGTTAACACCAGGGGAAGAAAGCCTTGTCACTGTAAGTGGAGACCTCCCAGGGAATCGGACAGAAAACCTGCCGAGTACTAGCTACTGACCAACCTGCACAGCCCTACCAAATCACTCCACCCAAAGAGCTACGCTGTTTAGGAGGTAGCAGGATGATCTTTCCTACGTGATGGAAACATTGGACAGAAATCAACAGAACCTTCTAGACCTATGCTTATGGGGCTGAAGGTGGGAGTGAAGTCAGGGAGCAGAACAGATTGAACACCCACACTACCGGCATGGTGCGGTCACTAAAGGCTGAAGGGAGGGAGGGAGGAAAGATGTGTCCGGGCACAGGGACACGGGACAAAGGTGTTTATCTACAAGTAAAACCTGAGATTCTATCCAAGCATAGCTAGCTGCTTTTGCTGGAATTCTTAGGATCTGGATGTCAGGCATGGTGAAGTTGTTCGTGTTTGATTTTATGCCTCTGTCGAGGTTCTTTTAGTTTCCGCATTCTCAGAGTCCTAGGGTACATAAATTCTAGATGTGGCAACCATTGAATGCTGAGTTGTGTTCCTTACATAACTGGAGGTTGCTTTAGATGCCAGTTTATCGTACATGTAACTTTTTGAGAGTAAAAGAAGGCGCTTGAAAAGGTGATGCGGAGGAAATTCAGTGTAAACTGTCACTATGAAGGCAAACCGGAAAATATGCTCACTGGACTCGAAGACATAGTCCTGAGACCATCTTTCCTTTAGAAAGGACATTCTACGTCCTCAGCTATCCCAGAAAATTTTGAAAATTTGCGTTATTTCAAATATCATTTGGCAAGAAGCTGATAATGTTACCTCTGTATTTGGTGAGTCCAGGGTTTTATCGTTTTGTTTTGTTTTGTTTTTTGCCAGAGCTCTGAGAAAATGAAGAAAGGTGAATGTGTTATTTTTGCCCTCAAGTTGTCATATTTGATTAGAAAAGAAACGCACATGGACACGGAGAAACCTAAGCTTCAGTAAGACTTGAGATGGAAAGGACTTAGGAAGGACTCGTGGTTCGAGCAAAAGCCTGTGGCAACGCTTTGAATTCCCCCTTCCGTTCCTTCTCAAAATGTCAAATGCAGAACTTCATGGCAAAACCATGCTCAGAGCTCGTGAACTGAAGAATAATCCTCACCCCACCCCGCCCCGCACCCCTGAGTTGCTTTAGATCAATTCCTTCTTGCAGGAGAACAAAGTAGCAATTGCCTGTCGGATAGGCCTCGTCTTGACGCTGTAGATAATGGGGTTGAGAACTGGCGGCACGAAGAGGTAGAGGCTAGACATAATCGTATGGACCACAGGCGAGGCGTGCTTGGCAGCGCGATGCATCACGGACACACCAATCATTGGCACGTAGTACACGAGCACTGCGCAGATATGCGACACGCACGTATTGAGAGCCTTCTTCCTTCCCTCCCCGGAAGCAATGCCCAGCACGGTGTAAAGAATCAGCACGTAAGAGACCACAATGAGCAGTGAATCCAGCCCGAAAGTGGCCAGGACAATGGCCAACCCCAGGATACTGTTGAGCCTTGTATCTGCACAAGGAAGCTGGATCAGGTCGGAGTGGAGGCAGTAGGAGTGTGAAAGGCTATTGATATGACAATAAGGCAGCTGCTTCAGAAGGACTGGAAGTGGGGTCATGAGCACCACACTCTTCAGTGTAATGCCCAAGCCCATGGAGAGGATGCGGGGCAGCGTCAGGACAGACGTATAGCGCAGCGGGTTGTAAATGGCTACAAAGCGGTCGTAGCTCATGGCCAACAAGACCCCTGACTCCATGCAAGAGAAGGTGTGAATGAAAAACATCTGGGCCAGGCAGCCATCAAAGCCAACCCTGTTGATATCAAACCAAAGAATGCCCATGACGGTAGGCAGTGTAGACAAGGAGACACCCACCTCAGTGACAGCCAACATGGAGAGGAACAGGTACATGGGCTCGTGTAAGGCAGAGTCTGCCCTCACTGCCGCCATGATTAAGCTGTTGCCCACGACGGCCACAACGTACATGGTGAAGAAGGGGATGGAGAGCCAGCCATGTTGGGCCTCCAGGCCGGGGATGCCAGTCAGGAAGACAGACAGGAGGCTGAGACTTGCATTGCCCTCAGCTCCCATGCCACCGACAGCAGAGATCGGTCTTCACCTGCCATTTACAAAAGACTGAAGTTAGCTTCCACCCATTGTGTAGTCTGCCTCGGCCACCCTCTTCCAAAGGGCTGAGTAAAGGAGACAGAAGGTGGGTAAAAGCGAATAACAGATACCCCCTCCTCTCTCCACCTGTTCTTCTGAATTTCAGAATCCTCCCATGCTACATGTAAAAGAGAGATTTCAAATTATTCAATCTTATGAGAAAGAGAGTGTAGCTTTAAAGTTAAGAGGAAAAACAAAAATAAATCAGATCCAGGTCAAAATCTGTACTCAGCCAGATACTGGATGAATGACAAAGGAGACTTACATTTGCTGATCCCAAGTAAAATAAAGGTAACAGTACTACCCTCTTCTTTGAATATGAAGAAAACTGAGAAAATTAACACATGTGTAGTGTTTATTATGCTACAGAGCTGAGAGTAAACTCCAGTCTGGCCTGAGGTGAAGTCATCAGAGAAAGATGAATTTTAGTTTTTCAGTGTTGCTCTTGGAAGACAAGAATTCCTGGGAACGTGCTAATATCGGTGAGTCACTCACTGGACCTCAGGGAGACAAAAATGTTTTGAATGAAAATAAGGTTTTAGAGAAAGTTTACACAGTAGGAAATACGAATATGAATGAATGATGGAGAAAATTTAATGTTCCAGCTTACAATTATACTAATAAACAAGTGATCTGTGAGGGTAAACTAGATTTTGCAAAGGCCATCAGGGACGGTGTACTTCAGAATGAACTGATTTAACCTAGCATCCGCGAGAGACCAAACACGCAGAGACAAAGGACTTTGTTGATGGCCAAAAGACCAGGGAGAAACAACTGAATCCTTACCAAGAATTGAAAATAATATGAAATTTAAAGTAACGTAACACATAATATCATTTGACAAAATAAATGTAATATCCTATAAAAATTAAATCTATACCATGAAATAGTAAGTAGGAAGGTACAGTCTCAGTTGGTATGAAAACTGCATGAACTACAACTATTAGCTCACTTACTCAGTCGAGGAATGGGGAATATTAAACACTGATTTTTATATCTTTATCCTATGGTCACCTACTATTGGTGTGGAGTGGCCAGTATAGATACAGAAGTGAGTGATAACACTTCCTTGGAACAGAGTCACAGGGTAATACAAAGCTAAGGGAATACAAAGACCTATGGCTGTGGAGAAATACGGTGTAATGATAGTAAGAAAGGTCGAAGGGTCTGTGTTTTTTCTCTCTTCCTTCTCTCTGGGCACAGCACTGTGAAACCCTGTGCATTCTGTCCCTGTACTTTACTCAAAGCGAACCCCTTTCTCTGACAAGTGAAATACACTTTTTTTTTTTAAACTCAGCCATTTCTCTCAGATCTACCTTATAGACCAGTGGTGCTCATGTTGGCTGCAAGTTAGAATCCCCTTGGGAACTGAAAAGGCCTAGGTAACACCCCAAACCAATTAATTTGGAATCTCTTGATGCAATGCCTAATTATCAAGATGTCTTACATCTCAGGAGGTGGATTCAGTGCGGAGAACCACTCTAGGTCCATTTGCGATGCTGTAGTCATTTACAGTGAAAGTCGTTTAGATGGAAAAGAAACGAGCAAGCGCGCCCCGGGCCTCCACCAGCTTCTCATCTCGGAAGGCTTTCCTGCCACACTCTTCACTCATGTCCTTGCACTGTGTCCTTGTCATCTTAGACTTCACCACCCTCTAGATTTGTGGGTGATGCTCCAAGGCGGTAGAGTCCCCCTTGTCGGTGCTTGGCCGGAATAATCTCAGTGTTTGCATTCTTACTGACTTAGAGGCGCTTTCTTATTTTGGGTTTAAATCTCCTTTCTCTACATAAGATTGATAGATTAAGGTGTAAGCACATAGAAACAATGATCCTCACCAAATAGTACCTGCATATTGTTCTTGGTAATGTCTTTATTTTTTTCATAATATCTATCTTAATTTGTAAATCCACATTTATTTGTATATTTTGTTTATCAGCTTAACATCTATTTTATTTATGGGTTTAATATCTGTTCCCCCTACTAGTTTGTAAGCACTATCTAAAATGACAAAATTTTTTCTACAAGTTACCCAATGTTACCCAATGCTACCGTAAGTTCCAGCACATAGCAGTTATTACAAAATATTTAACTGATTGAACTAATAATGGAATGGATAAATACTATTTGAAAGGTTCGATCATGGTATTCTGTAATCTTTTCTATCTATACTATTAAATTTTTAAAATTCCTAAATTCTTCTAGCTATTTTGTAAAGTATTCAATTTTTAACTTCCTTGCCTCGGAAGTCCTCTTGTCAAGGTGATTGGTGGTCGCTGAGATACCATGAGTCAACAGCGTGATGTGTCACTTAAAACAAATGGGCAGATTTTTTTCTAGGATCTTGTAAGCAGACACGGTAACTTTCTAATCTGTAACTTTGCAATATTTTGTACATTTTTTTCCTATTTTATCCCTTTTATGCCTTTGTCTTCCCTCTTAGAAACTGAGCTTTCTTTTTCAAAGTGTCTAATTCGTGTCGCCTCCACCACACTTCCTGTTATTATGACTCAAAAACTATACTGCAGAGTTATTAATAAATAAAATCACAAACATCTCTCGGGCTGTAACTGAAGTATTGATTTCATACTCAAGAGATTCAAACCAACTGTGATACGAGCAAAAGGTAAGGGAGTCAAGTCATGTGAAGAACTTTGAAGGGACAAGTTGTACTTCATTTCGACAAGAACATACAGTAGGAGAAGTGGGTGGATGTGGGTGTGAGAGGTGGTGAGTCACACAAAAACTGAAGCTCATGTAAGGCACAGTTTTTTGAGAGTCAAAGCTGCGTGGTGAAATACCAAGCGTCTGGGCAGCGGGGATATTGACACAAACACACCCCGGTCCTGACTGAAATGTTGGGCAGAGGGTGCTAGCATCTGCTGAACTGTAGTTCAGAACACTTTTACCTCTCCTTGTGCTCTTAGTCTGAGTTTCCCGACTCTCAGACCTCTTGTTACATAAGACTCGATGTGGTAGCTCTGGGCCTGTGAAATAATGAAATGATTCAGATCCCAGCCCTGTTACGTGGTTACCTTGGCGTCTGACCAAGGCATCCTCTTGCAGCCCTATTGACAGTGACTGAGAGACTACAGTGCATTTGAATGACACTGATTTTTCTATAGGAAACCTACATAAAATTGAGATTTTTCTTTCTTTCTCCCTCTTTCTTTCTTCTTAATCATCTTTATTATAGGCTAAAAAAATTGAATTTACAGGCATGAATCAGAGAATCAAAGAAACTCATGCAGAAGCACGGAGAAAATTATTGACAGGAACACATTTCTTGTACACATACCTAGAAAATATGGACCTCCAAGACCTTTGTGAAGCGACTGTCGGATGGAGAGGAGACCAGAGCTCACAAAGATTCACAATAGGTCTCAAGCAGTAACCAGCCAGGAGAGGCAGACTTAACATCTCTAAATGAGAGTGACTAAGGCCTCTGGGGTCCTATTTTGCCTGAATGTGATGCTCCACCGGTGATGAAAAATAAAGGTTTAGAGTTCACCTTGGGATTAGGATGATTGAAGAAAAAGAGAGAGCTCTCATTGGAAAGACGCTGCCCTTTCCCCACTGAGAAAATTAACTTTCTTTATGATGTTTAATAAGATGGAGAAAAATCCCTCCAAGCACCAGAGAAATAACCAGCACATACAAACATACTTACCCAGCACAAAACACAGATTCCAGGCAGAATCTGAAGCTCACAGCACAGAAACATCCCCAGAATGTGAGCAGTGGAGGATCTGGCCTTGGCTACCTTGAGTCATTTACCCCTCCTGCTCTCTACTTGAGTCCCAATCCCATCACCTCCCCTCAGCCCCCAATCAAGCCCCACAGGTCACTAGTGAGTGAGCTTACCAAGTCTGTATAGCAAGTGTGGTTGGTTCCGATGCTACCATGTGGTCAGCCTAAGTCATTGTGGAGTCAATATGTACACAAACGATCTTCAGTCCAATAACAACCTCTACCATTTTCAGTACTTAGTATGTACATTTAGAGGCAGTACTATGAATTCAACAGTAAATGGATATTGTTACTACACCCATTGTTCAGATGAATGAACCAAGTTCTGGAGATTAAAACATTTGGTCTCTTTCAGAAGAAAAATTCCACTGAGAATCTCATTTTTGCAGAAAGAACATGGGGTTCAGATTCCTATATGCTCAGGACTAAGTTCTATTACATTAAGGATTTTAGGGGAAGGACATTTCTTCAGCTTGAAACCTGAAGTGTATGGAATATATCACCATATACCAAAGCTAGACATCCAAATGAGAATAAAGAGACTTGTTTATTTTGTTTAATGAAGCATATAGAATAATTATCTTCATCACAAGTTCTGCTGGAGGCTCCAACTTCAAGTCACCCAGTAGGTTATTTTCGCCAATAACTCTTCTTCACAATACATATTGATCTTTGCCTCTTCCTTGTTTTAGTTTCATACAGAATAAGGTTATTTTGAGGGAAGACATGATATGAAAACTTTCTTCCTATTCTTTCAAGCGGCAGGATGAATGTGTGAAAGAAAAGGAAAATGGGTGTAGGGAAAATGTTCCCTTCCTCGTGTGGATCTCCAAGCTATCAGGATCAGGCATTTGGAGAAGAACTCCTTCCATCTTCTATAAAGCTGATAGAGTTGGGGGCTAGAGGAATAGCTCAGTGGTTAAAGTGCTTGCCTAGAAAGCTCAAGGCCCTGGGTTCAATTCCCCAGCATCACATAAGCCAGGTGTGGTGGGGCACGCCTGTAATCCTAGTACTTGGTAGACTGAGGCAGGAGGACTGCTGTGTGTTCAAGGCTAGCCTGGGCTCCAAAGTGAGTTCAGGACCAGCCTGGACTGCAGAGCGAGACCCTGTCTCAAAAAAAAAAAAAAAAAAAATAGGACTGAGCCAGAAATAGTGAGTTAGTATTTAACAGCTGTAATTCAGGGGAACTTAACCAATGACATTCAAGGAAGGTCACAGAATTGCAAGGAAAAGAAAAGCTTAAATGATTTCTTAGGTTGGGCATAAGTCTCTGGCAAGAAAAGGCATTTCTCACCAAAGTCATGGTTAAAAATGGTGTCTGTTACATCATTAAAGACAGCATAAAAGATAATAGGTAAAGTTTTAAATCCAGTTCTTTTATTATTCCTTAGTTCTTATGTACTGTCTATTCTAAAGTCTAAACTAGCTGTAAGGTTTTGGCTTTGACTGTCATTACCTCATTTTTTGACCTTTCAAAATTTTTTGTAACTTTCAGTTTCTATCTCCCATAAATGAGTGGGTAAATTAAGAAAAACTCGGCGATAATTTGGCAGGTTATAATGCTATGCATAATACCTGTCCAAATCTCAGCACAATAAGTTTATTGTAAGTATTAAAAATCATCAGGAAAATTATGGAGCTCTTTTTTACTACCATGTTTAAATAGGAAATGAATGTGTCCTATATAGAAAATATAGAAATTTCAAAAATGGAGCAAATATTCTCAGAAGAGGCCCTGATTAAGGCACTTTTAAACCTAGAAGTCCCATTGTCAAAGTTCACTTGCCTGAATGAATATTTTTCTGATTCTCTTTGCGTCGGTGGTAGCTTTAAAATTGGAGTTTGTGTCCATTTTAGATGCCGGGTAGGTTGGAATGGCAGGAGTGAGAATTAGGAGGAAAGGAAGAAATACACATCATGAGACAATGACCATGGGGACTGAAGATTGTTTAGCAAGTTCTGCTCTGTGTCTGTGTTCCACTTGTGTCACCTCACACGCACAGTGAGTCTGCATTTCTCTTTGTCCCATGAGTACTTGTGATATACTCAGCTTCCCTGAACTTTGAATCACTGAGAAGCTCCTTAGACAATCTTCAAATCTTCATTCGCTAAGATCCTCAATGAAAAATTCCCCCTCCCAACTTTATCTATGCAAAATTAACTGCAACTTTTCCAAATATTCTAGAGGAATATTCTAGATTAAGAGGATCAGAGTAAGAGAGAATCTATTGAAATGTAAACTGGGGGTGGGAGGGCAACCCACAAGGGATCCTCTCCTAAATAGCAAGGGGGGGGGAGGGTTGCCCCTCTACCCTTTGCTTCTAAATCAAGACCTGTTGTTCTGCACTTTGCCACCCACAACTTCTTTCTTTAACATCATGGGACAAAAAAAAAATTGTACTGAGTTACACCCCCTGTGTTTCTGATTTGAGAAAGTCTCCTCCGAATTTGTTTGAAAATCTGCCAATGGATTCTCAGGGTGCTGGTTTAGAAATCACACATTTAGAGCCACTTTGGTAAACTCCTGCGGCTTATGTGTTTTCACTCCTGCTGCACAGCCCACATGAAACAGTCTTAATACACAGGAAATGTTAGAAAAAGAAGCATTATGCGTCTCAAGTTTTGGTCATGCAGAACTCTTACCAGGCACTGTCCTTACTCAGTGGAGGAATGTAAGACCAAAAGAATCTCTTTCTCTAATGAGCCACCAGCTGTGCCAATGCTATTGTCCCTTGGATCATACCCTTCTGACGCAATACTTTTTCTCAGGCATTTACAGCTCCTGAGACCCTTCCCTTCCCTTCTTCCTCCAATCCTGAATTCCGCTCATCCTTAACCAGCCACTTCATAACCACCCAACATAGCCTGTCCACAAACCACATAGATTCTCTCCCTTGCATAAAATCATTGACCTCATTACAGCACACCTGTCTTTAACGTCTACCATCTTTCTCATTCTTGGCGGTTGTACAATCATTTGTGCTCAAGCCTATTTGCCTTATAAAACTGGCATTATTCCCATATATGCCAAACAAACATTTTAAGGGCATCTGCTATTCTTTTTCACATTTTTTCCTAGTCATGTACATCTGTTTGTCTGTTTACTCATTACTATAATATTCTTAGCAAATAGCACAAATATTTTCATACAGTGAAAGTTCAGTGAGTACATACATCATTTTGTTGAGTCAGACATTGTTTTATTAGTTCCACATCCACACCTTCCAGGATCTTGGCTTCTGTTCCTTCCTGTCTTAGCACTCATGAGGATGACAGACAAGTCACACGTCCTCCTCCAAGAGGCCTGTCTCAGGGTCTGCAGCGTTCCTCAGGCCTGAGACTTACGGAAGAGCTTGAGGACTCCTCTGCGGATCTCCTTGGTCTTCACACTATAGATGATGGGGTTGAGCATGGGGGGTACAAACAGGTAGACGTTGGACATCATGACGTGGACAACAGGCGGAGCACTTTTCCAGAAGCGATGGATCATGGAGACAGCAATTATAGGCACATAGAAGGCCAGGACCGCACAGATGTGCGACATGCAGGTGTTGAGAGCCTTGAGCCGCTGCTCCTGGGATGCGATGGCTAACACGGCTCTCAAGATCAATGCATATGAAAGAAGGATGAAAACGGAATCCACGCCGTAGGTGAAAATGACCACAAAGAGCCCATAGATGTTGTTAACGTGGACGTCTCCGCACGCCACTTTCATGAGGTCTGGGTGGAGGCAATAGGAGTGGTGTAACGCATTGCCCTTGCAGAAAGGCAGCCGCTTCACCAGAAAAGGGAAAGGGAAGAGAGTAGTGAAACTCTTCGTGAGAATACCCAGGCCCATGGTCAAGATGCGGCCATTGGTGAGCACGGTGGTATAGCGCAGTGGGTCGCAAATGGCCACAAAACGGTCAAAGCTCATGGCCAGCAGGATGCCCGATTCCATGAAAGAGAAAGTGTGAATGAAGAACATCTGGGCCAGGCAGGCATCAAAGCCAACATGGCGATGATTGAAGCAGAAGGTGGCAAGCACGGTGGGAAGTGTAGAAAGGGACACGCCCAGGTCGTTGAGAGAGAGCATCGACAGGAAGTAGTACATGGGCTGGTGCAGAGCGGGTTCCCAGATCACCAGGGCAAGAATGCTGAGGTTGCCTGTGATGGATATCAGGTAGAGCGTGCAGAAAATCAGGGCGACCCAGCCTCGGCCTGTCTGCATCCCAGGAATACCTGCCAACTGCAGTGTGGCTGGCTGGAAGGCAGTGCCATTGAGGCTGTGCATGGCAGTTGGGCAAGACACTACGGGTGGGGAATGGGCCCCAGAGGGCGTGTTGGGAAAGTTCTTCTCTTTCTCCCTTTCAGATATCCTGTCTCCAACACCAAAGGTCAGGGGTTGTAAACGGGCGGATAGGTTCCTGCCTACTCCATTAAACTCTGGGTTCTTTGAGAAAGAAACAAAATTCTACTCATTTCTGTACCACTAGGACTGAGTGTACTGTCTGGGCCACAGTGGATACTCCGTGAAGGTCTGATGATCAGTGCCTATAACACAGTGAAGGAATGAGGTAGAAAACATTAACGAAGTCCTCTAATCCTCGCCTTCTACGTCCATGTCTCTTCATTTCCAATCAAATACAGGAGTTATACTTGGAGAATTTGGGAGAAAATAACAATTAATATAAGCCAAGAAAAAGAAACATTGCCCATGTCTTTGGAGGCTCTTTAAAAGATGACCCAAGGGCTGTAGGAATAGTACAGTGATTAGGGCACTTGCCTAACAAGCACAAGACCCTGAGCTCAATCCCCTTGCACCACAAAAGCCAGGTGTGTTGGCACAGCCTCTAATTCCAACACTCAGGAGGCTGAAGCAGGAGGATTGTTTTCGACTTTGAAGCCAACTTGGGTTACAGAGTGAATTCAAGACCAGCCTGAACTACGAAATGAAACCCTGACTCAAAGCACTAATAAACAAACAAATAAAGAAGACTGAGACAGAGTATCTACAACATTAAAATTATAGCATTAATAACCTCGGCTTCAGGTTTCCAATTTCATGGCTACTGTTATACTTGTCATCACATAAAATATTCTGTCTCTGAAACCTTAAATTATAATTTTGTTCACATTTTCATCACAGACTTCTACCTTTTGCATCTGCTGCCTTCTTGTGCCTGTGCTGCCTCTGGAATCCCTTCCATAATCCTCCAGTATTTTCTGTCTCTTTGTCTATTCATTCTTCCTTCTCTACTTTTGTCTTGACTTACCCAACAGTAAGACGGCTGAGTATCTCCCTCTCCTCTTTTTTTTTTCTTCTTTCTTCACGTAACAAACTCCAACCTGTAGCGAATTCCATAACCACGCCAGGTATTCCAGTAGACACAGACCAAAGAAACAAGTGTTTCATTTTTCAGTAAAAGAGAAACAATCGTTTCTTCCCACTATGCAAATTTTAAACTAGTTCGTGCGTTTATCAGTTCTCGTCCTCAGTTATCTGAGAACAAGCTGTCTCTCCTCCTCTAATGACAGACCCTCTACCTTCAAGATTCCCTTCAAAGGCTCTTCAGTTAGTCCATTGTAGAGTTAGTACCTTCGTCCTGTTCTCTTTCTGCTCCTTATGCTGTGGTCAATAAGCAGGACAAAGACCAGCGCCGTAACAGCAATCTAATCCTCCCTCTCTAGCTGCCACGCTGTAAGCCTTTCCAGGTTCTTCCTCAAATTTCATGAAGCCACTGTCTTCCGTGATATCAAGGCACGGGAGCTTGTAATCCCTCCCTTTATATCTGCTCTCCACCATGCTCCTGAGATCCCCAGTCTCAGAAATGTAGTCGTCTTGGTTTCCCCTTTTTTCATTATATTCCGGCTTTCACCCTTTTCCTCTTCAAACAAACATATCTCTCCGTGATGACAAGCGACCTACTTGCCTCTAACGGTAATGAAAATACTATCCTAATTCCCTTTGCCTCCTTTTCAAAGCTAACATTAGTGATGCATCTTTTTAAAACTGCCTTTTTCCTTAAGGCTCCTATTTCTCAACAACCATTTTCCTACATTGAGATCGCTAATTCTATCTTTTTAAACTGGTTCCTCTTTTTTCTCTTGGTTTTCAAAAAGGAGCCAAAGATATGATAGTCAGAAGGGCAAAAATTGAGATTTGCTTCTTTTACCCAAAACACCTCTATGACTTTTCATGGTAGCAGATAGAGCAGAACTAAAGCTCCATCCCAGAATTTGGGCATAATGGCAGTAGTTTTTATATTGTGCCTTCTCTAATTTCCATTCTTTGCCAGTTACTCCTAGGAAACACCATGAAGGTCAAGGGTAACAAGGGCTTTTAGAAATGTCAGGCATTAGGAAGAAAGAAAGAAAGAAAGAAAGAAAGAAAGAAAGAAAGAAAGAAAGAAAGAAGGAAAAAGATTCTGCTCTGTAGTCTAGGCTAGTTCTGAGCTCACTATGTAGCCCGGGCTGGTTTCAGTCATATGGTAATCTTCCTGCCTCAGCCTCCCCAACGCTAGGATTACAAGTGTGGACCATTAAACCTGACTTTTATGATACTAGGAAATCAAACCCAGGGCCTTGAGCTTAATGGTAAGTACTCTAACCACTAAACTACATCATCCTCAGCCCCCAAAATGTCCATCAAAATTCTGAAAGTATACGGAATATGAGAAGGACTTTCTCTATTTCTTTGGTTTCTCCTCCAACTGAGAAACCGAAACATTCCTGTAATCAGTCTGGGTCTTATTCACGCGAATATTCTCTTTCCCTCCCAACACACATTTAAAATTAATGTCTTGAAAAATCTTTTTAGATACACATTCAGAATCTGCTCTTTTAAAAACACCTACGTGGGGCTGAAGGAATAATTGCCCAGAAGTTAACAAGCAGTTGCCTAGCAAGAACAAGGTCCTGAGCTTGATTCTCCAACACTACATATCTGGCCAAGGTAGTACACACCTATAATCGCAGTATTTGGGAGGCTGAAGCAAGAGGATTTCCATGTGTTCAAAGCCACCCTGAGCTACATAATGAGTTTAGAACCAGCCTGAACTATAGAGTGAGACCATGTCTCAAAAAAAAAAAAAATCACCTTTATTCCTAAACTGTCTCTAAATCCTGAAAATAAAAGAATAGAAAAGAAAGAAAACTTTTGGTCACACCAAGAGATACTAAGAACTCTTCCAAATATACTTACCCACTGGCTCACATTTCTGTGAAAACTGAGGTAGACCAGAAGAGTAGGATTTTATTTATGTTCCATATCTTCCTGTCTGAAAATCACCTCTGAAAACTTCTTCACCAAGAAGAATAATATTCCAGATCTCCAAAAACTATTTTTCTTTTGTCTGTGGAGTTATCAGTTTATTAAAAAATGTTCTAAGTGTTACTAATTGGGGGCTCTGAAAGAAGGTAGATTGTTGGGCTCACATCTAGAAGGGAAATAGGAAAGTTAGAGTTTGCCTGGAAATTTCAAAAATGCTAAAATTGGGGGTAAGAATGAGACAAGACCAGAAGGGCGGTGCATTCATGGGATGCACAGTGCGTCTTCTCCCTGTAGCTGGCAGCACTGAGCTTGGGTTCAGCCAGCAGTGTGGCATCGGCTCAATATTCCATGACAGACTTATAAATGCTCCTAAATCCCTAAATCCCCAGGCTCCCTTGTATGTAGTGAGGGAAGGAGAGGTGGAAGTAATTGGAAGCATGGTATCACTGAAGAGTGAGATGGGCCATAGGAGGACAACGCCCAGGGGAAGGCTATTCGTGGCCTCACCCCCCTTGATGTCATCATCCAATCCACTTATGCGCTCATCTTTCCTCAGTCAGGAATACAAACATGCTGTCTCCCATGCACACAGAGAAGAGTGGTCAAGACATCCTAAGATCACTTATCTACCGATATTCATGTTATTATTTATTTACACTCTGGGTTTCCCATATTGAAGAAATCATGGGATATTTAACCTTCTGAGTCTGCTTCACTTCACTAAGCATAATGGCCTCCATTTGTATCCACTGAGCTACAAATAATTCAATTTTGTCTTTATGTCAGAGCTGTAGTCCATTGCATATATATATATATATATATATATATATATATATATATATATATGCTACATTATGTTATCCATTGGTCTATTGATGGATATTTCAGCACGTTCCATGGTTTATCTATTTTAGTTGTGCTCTATAAGCATAGATATGCATGAATCTCTGTTATATGGTGCTTCTAACTCTTGAGAAGATACCCAGAAGAGGTATCATTGGATCAAATGGAATGTCTTTTCAATTTTTGGAGGAAACTTCATACTGCATTCCATGATGGTTGTACCAGTTTACAACTCACCAGGAATAGAGAAGGTTTTTTCTTTTTTCTTTTTCTTTTTTTTTTTGCCACATCCTCCCCAGCATCTATTTATTGCTTGTTGAGTTCTTGATAGAAGTCATTCTCGGGGCTGGAAGAATGTTTCAGTGGTTAAAGTGATTGCTTAGCAAGTGCTACATCAAGTGCTAAATACCCAAGTTCCATTTCTCAGCACCACATAAGCTGGATGTAGTGGCACACACCTGTAATCTCAGCACTCAGGAGCTGAGACAGGAGGACTGCTGTGAGCCAAGGCCAGCCTGGGCTCCATAGTGAGTTCAGGATCTGCCTGGCTGCACAGCGACACTGTCTCAAAAACAAACAAACAAACAAAAAAGTAATTCTCATTGGGATAAGATAATATCTCGGATTTGTGCTTCTCTAACAGCTAAGGAAGCTGAGTATGATTCCAAAAGAGTCAAAAGCACCATATAACAGACATACAGGTATATCCATGTTTATAGCAACTCAACTAATAAGGACTCATCATCAACTTTATCTTTAAAAACAAGCAATTGAAGTAAACACAGTTCTCAGAAGAAGTAAGCATGAGACAAAACATTCTTTTGTTGCAAACTGAGTACCTGATACTACTTTTGGTCTACAGGGCAAACATTCTGGCTAGCATTGGCTTCAGGAGAGGGAGAAACGAACAGGGAAGGTGTCATATGTTGCCATTGTGCGCTGAGTTCTTGTGCATTAGGGAAGGAGACTTTTGGGACTCCTGTGGGTAGTGGATGGGCTCTCTGCAGCCCGTGGACACATCCGGAAGGGAATGGTTCTGACAGGAGAAAGGAATGCTGGCCCCTTGGGATGAGAGATAAGGCTAAGCACCTCTGTGGGGAGCCAGCAGCGCACTCATGCAGACCCCTCCTTTGAGACTCACCCATTTAGAATCCCCACATTACTCTCAAGTGCCTGCATCTCTCTCTGCCTCCCAGACATAAACTATATGTACTGTAGAAAAGTAAATATCATGTATTAGTAGAAAACACATCTTCCCAAATGTCACAGGAATCTAATAATAAAATATCTGTTAATCCTTCCAAAAACTCTTGTAAAGGAATGCATAAATATGTATATTACATAAGAAGAAAAATACATGTTAGTAGAAAATATATCTTCCAAATGTCACAAGAAAGTAATACCAAAGTGTCTGTTAAGTCTGTTAATCCTTACAGAACTTTTTGTAGAGAAATGTGTAGTTAGCAATAAAATGATATGCTAATATTTCTTCTTAAAAATATAATTATATACATGTATACTATTTGATAGCAACAATAATGGAGATATAGAGCCAAAGACGGAGTAAATTAAAGTTTAGTCAAAGTTGTTCCTATTTAGTGAAGCTTAGGTGAAAGAATAGATGTAACAAATTTGAAGCTACTGGTCAAAGATTTCTTCAGAAATGGTAAATAAAGATGGTTTACAAAGGAAAATTTGGGGCTCTTTATTATTTTAACCAGAGGATACCCTCTAACAAATTAAAAATATACAAAAATAAATTGCCTTTATTTTGATGCAGAATTCATTTTCCTCAGTTCATACACTAATACTCATAGAGTATATACTAATTACTGCTACTATATTAATTACTTATACTTTTCATGATTGTAAACATTACTATAATGAATTATATTGAGAGATTCTGGAAAGTAATTATTTCTGAAGTATATGCCAATTATTGTTTAATTTGTATTCTTTAACTGTACACATTTTTATTTGTGCATTCAGATTTCAGGATTTTTTTGCTGATATGATTTTTCTGTGTAACTACTAAGGTCGAGGTTACCATTTTGCACAACTTTCTGTTTTTTATTATCAAAATTACATTTTTTTGAAGTTTGTGGAGGGATGTCAGGAAAATAATCCTTTCCTTTTTTTAGATTGTTTTTACAAATGCTTGTTTATTCCTTAATTACTGCTCAATTCTTCATATTTTTACATTTTATTATTTTTTTCAAGACATCAATTTAACCAAGATTGAAATTTATGTGTAGAACATGCTAGTATTTTACAGATTCTAAAAATATTTTAAAATATTTCCAACCCGGAAATATATGTGATACCTATATTTTATTTTCATTTTCCAGGTGTTAATTTATTTATACTTTTGTTGAAGGACGGATTTTTTATTACTTTCTGTCTTTCACATTCTCCCTAATTAACTTTTTCAAAATATTTTCATCATTTTACAAGGTATTTTATTCTTTCATAGTATCTTGATGGAATTAATGGTTAATTTTCCAACTTTTTCATTTTTGACATAAAAGAGAACCCAAAAATCTGTAAGGTCATTTACACTCAACACATGACTGTGTCTCATAGATTTTGCTACACATCATCTTATTACAGAATTTCCTTAATGGTTACTATATATCAATTACATTTATAACATAAACCTTCTTTAATTTTAACATTATTTAAACATTAGATCATTTAGTTCAATTTATACACAATTACTTTAACTTTATTTTGAAGACAGAATGGACAGCATGAGTGATATAAAATTAACACTGGATTGTGTATTTAATATATGTGAGTGTGTGAGTGTGTGTGTGTGTGTATTTAATATCACTTGGACATTTGGGAGAGCTGGAAAGTCCTTCCTCATTATGACAGTGTTTCCATGGCAATAACTAATTTCTTGTGTGATTATTCAGTTTACACAAGGATGACTGCAGCATATGATGATAAAATGAAAGAATGATCTTGAGAATGTACATTTTTGAATTTAAAAAAAAGAAAATTGAGCAAGTAACTCTTTCCTTGATTGTGACCCATTTTACCTTCAGAAAATAGGTTGTCTTAAATCTGCATGATTACCAAGCTGTCATCAAATACCTTACGGCAGGAATCTAGTTAAGGTCAATCACCACATCACGAGGAAAATTTTCTTGCCAAAGCTAGACTGGAAAACTCAGCCTCACGGACCGACCGTGAACACTCGGACCTTGACTTTTCGTGCCCCCTGCTCAAAACTTAGTTCCCAGAAGTATTTTGCAAAGCCTGCGTCGAATCTCTTTGGTCTTGATGGAATAGATGACGGGGTTGAGCATCGGAGGCACGAAGAGATACAGGAGGGACATGAGCGTGTGCACGTAGCGCGGGGCGTGCCTCCCGTAGCGAGCGGCCATGGAGACACCGACCATCGGCACGTAGAAGACGAGCACAGCGCACATGTGAGACACACACGTGTTGAGCGTCTTCAGTCTCTCCTCCCGGGACGCAATGGCAAGAACGGAACGAAGTATGAGCGCATAGGAGAGGAGAATGAGTGCGGAGTCCAGGCCGAAAGTGGAGGTGACACTGAACAGACCGAAGATACTGTTGATGGTGATGTCACCGCAGGGCAGGCGGATCAGATCCGGATGCAGGCAGTAGGCGTGGGAGAGCACATTGGCCTTGCAGAAGGGTAACCTCTTCAGGAGGAAAGGCAGCGGGAAAACCACGCAGAAACTGCGGATCACCACGGACACGCCCATCCGCACCACACGAGAGTCCGTGAGCACCGTGGCGTAGCGCAGAGGGTTGCAGATGGCCACGTAGCGGTCAAAGCTCATAGCGAGCAGGATCCCTGACTCCATGAAGGAGAAAAGGTGGATAAAGAACATCTGGGCCATGCAAGAGTTAAAACCGATTTCTCTTAGGCGGAAGCAGAAGGTGGCCAGGACTGTGGGGAGGGTGGAGAAAGACACGCCCAGGTCATTAACTGAGAGCAGGGACAGCAAGTAGTACATGGGCTGGTGCAAACTCTGTTCCCCCTTGATAATGAAAAGGATGAGGGTGTTGCCCACGATGGAGACCATGTAGAGGACAGCAAGGAGCAGAAACAACCAGTGCTGGGTGGTCTCCAGCCCTGGGAGTCCTGTCAGCGTGAAAGGAGGCAACCCTGAACTGTTCAGGGGTTTCTGTTCCATGGTGATGTTCCCTTGATGAGACTCTAGTGCCAGTAGCCTGTAAAGAAGATACATACACAGCTTTATGCCTGCCCTCTGCTTAGCATTTTAAACATTTTTTATGCCATTGAATCCATCTCTTTGAACTTACGTTCCACACCTCCTGCTTCCCTTCCTCTCCTTGTTTCTAAGAGCTTTGAAACCTCTTTACACCTGTGTCTGTCAATAATTTTTATTTTATTTTTCTAGCTTTAAAGCTATGCAGCCTTTTCTTTATCAAGTTATGTGCATCATTTTGGTCAAGATCTAACACAAACCTAACCCACTTCCTCAATTATTGTGCCATCTTCCAGAGCAAACCCCTGATGTGTTGGGCCACAGTCTTTCCTTATTTTCAGCCTCTCAGGTGGCTGAGCCTTCACTACATCACTGCGGTTCCCAGCTCTTCACTCTGGATAGTCACCCAGTTCTTCCACCCATTTGGCCGCAGGCAAAGTAAACAGACAGAAAACAATCCGGCTACAGCTAGAACCTTCCTCACCTCCACCAAGACGTCCTGCACCTCCATTCTCCCACCCAAATTTCTGTGCTTCTACTTACTTGATTTATGGCATTATTTTTCTCATTGAACAATCTAGATGCAAATGGTACCTTGCTCATCAAAGTCATGCAATTAATAAGTGTGTCTCCACACCATGGCATTGTTTTTCTTGTTCTTTTTTTCCCTTTAAGTGACAACATCATATGCTCAAGATTGAAACTCAAAACTCAGATATAAATCTGACTACCTCACTTCGTTTGGCTACTCCATTAAACAAGGAAACATGAAAATACACCAAAGTGTCTGTTCCAGCACCTTTCTAATTTCATTGGCAGTACCACACTTCAGACTGAAAATATAACCAGCATACCACAATAGCAACTTTTTAATACATCTCCTCTTTAATCTAAAGAAGGACTGGTATTTTTAAACCTAAACAGAAAATGGACTTCTCTAAATAGAAATCTTAAATAGTTCCTCATGATGCAATAATCAAATTTATACTCATTAAACTCATATGACTGGTACCAAATCAATATTTTGAGCCTCAATTTTCAAAATCATCTCCCTCATATCTTACGAAATACAGATCAGTAAAATTGCTAATTTCCAAGCTGTACGGGCAGGTTCCTAGCTCCCACAGTTTTCCATAGGAGCTAGTATGTGTAAACATTTCCATTAAAATAATCTTCCAGGGCCTCCAGAGGTCCAAGGACACCCTTTTTCATAAACACTTGGCTGATCATCAGCTGTGGAGATGCCTGGCCCCTACCCTCGTACATCTGCATTTGGGTCTCCCTTTGTTTACATTGCTCTGCCTGCCTTGCACTAGACCATTGCGAATTTCATCTTCCCTCCCATCCTCCCAGAAACAAGAACACAGACGGACTCTCAGGCAGTTTCCATCCACGCTACACTGACCAAATCTTGAGGTCTAAAGCCAGCTAACATTCCTCTCCTCCAGCCTTTTACCTGCCTTTGTCACTCTACCTTCCCCCAGGACTCTTCTTTCTTCTCAGAATAAAATATTTTCCTTTTTCCTTAGGACCTGTTTGTTTTTCTTACCTTAAACATTTCCCTGTGTATTTTCATTTGTTTTTATATGCAATGCACAGAGTCTCCTAATTCGCCATCAGTTAACACTAAACAGGGTCCTTCCAAGTGTCTCAAAAATAATCAGGGCCTTTTTATACACTTCTTGATATGACATTATTTTGACAAAAGTATGGGAGCGTTTTATTCATAACTTGAAGGCATGGACACTTCCAAGAACAGCCTGGTGGGGTATTCTCTCTAAAAAAAAAAAAAAGTATTATGTGTAGCAGAAAGTGTAGAGCATTTAAGAGACCAAGAGCTACACATAGAAATACAGTATTGGAAGATAACAAAGAAGAAAGCATGTAGGTTTTCAAAAATAAAAATTACACATTAGCAACAAATTTTCTTTTAGACTGCTATGTTGTCGAACTCAGAATTTCTAAGCCTCGGGGCCTGATGCAGCATCTGACACTTAAGTTACCTACCTGAGAGAGTTCTATGCATGAAAGGTGCAGAGAGAGGAAGAAAAATACTGTGGCCTTACATGCCCTGCACCCTGTGCCCAGTTACTCCAACTCTCTGACCTCAGAAATGTATGGCTGCATGCAGGAAGTCCCTTAAGTAGTTGTGCTCTCTACTTCCGGGAGTAATGAACTCCCGTTGTCCTCTGTGATCCCCTGGCTTCACACTCCCTCTCTCGTGGGAGTAGGCTGGAGCAGGACCAGCAACGCAAGGGACCTGCGATAATGCAACGTCTCGCCACTCATTTTGCAGAACTAATGACAGAGTTGAAAATGAAAGACACTTCACATTTGAACAGCTTTTTAGTGGAGACAATGGTTATATCAAAGTCTAGTTTAGCTTTTCCACCAAAACCTGTGATCAATATCCATTTTAAAATGCTGAGGGCTGGAGGAACGGCTCAGCGGTTAAAGGGCTTGTGCAAGCGCTAAGCCAAGCGTAAAGTACCCGAGTTCGATTCCCCAGCACCACAAAAGCTGGGCGTGGTGGCGCACGCCTGTAATCCCTGCACTCGGGAGGCTGAGACAGGAGGATTGCCATGAGTCCAAGGCCAGCCTGGGCTCCGAAGTGAATTCAGGACCAGCCTGGACCACAGAGCGAGACCCTGTCTCAAAAAAAAAAAAAAAAAAAAGAAAACATAAGAAGCCAGGGTACACAGTGTCCGACCACACAGAGAATGTGATTATAGATTAAATTATAGAAAATATTTGCTGAACACATTGATCTCTGATAATTTGTATATAAATTCATATCAAATTCCTGAGAAGGAGACACCAAATATAATAGGAATTAGTTGGTTAAGTTTGGCACTAGATTTGCCCAAATATGATTCTAGATTCTACCACTTGAAAAAAATGCTAACCCCAACATTTTCTCAACTGCAAATAGGTAATTATCATATATTACAGAACAATTGAGATTATTAAAGGAGAAAATGTATAGAAAACATTAAGCCTACAGCACTCAACAGAGGTTAAAGGTGACATGTAAGGTCTACTATTAAGACCTGAAAGTAAAACAATTGAAAATAGATAAGAGAACAAAATAAGGAAAATAAAACTTAGGACAGCATGAGCAACTTGTACAGAAGAAAAGTTGCTTAGTAACAAGAGATTTGCATTTAAATCAAACCGGTGAAGACAATGAGAGAATTTGCTTTAAATATCACCTCTCACACACCCAGTCCCTCTGAACCTAACCAGAATGAGATTACAGTGGATTTTTAAGAATCTTATTCAAAGATAAATAAAACAGAAGAGACTCGGTGCATATCTTACCAACCTCCTAGCTCTTCTTAAAATCATTTTAGTTTGCATGGGGAAAGGTCAAAAAATCACCAGAGTCTTACTCCACATACATGGGCTTCTCAGAATTCTGTCCTTGTTGTTCTTTCACCAAACATCTTTCTCTTTAAATTTTTTCCATATAAAAAAATTTTGTGGCAAGGCCATAATCCCTATCCTCAGAGCCTAATTTATAAAATATATATCAATGCAAATAAGGTTAAAATGAGATCTTCATTCAATAGTAGACAAAACTTCGGTCTTCAGAATGAATAGGTGAATATCAGTTTTTAGTCTACCTTGAAAAACTTCTGGAGAAACAATGGTTCATTGAAGCAATCACAAAAAACATAGACAAGATATTGTGACTAAAGACAGAGCACTTGCAATATCATCAGGCAGTCCGAGAAGATAGCCAGTTGCAGATATACAATAGTGCTCTTGACAATGAACATAGTAGGCAGAATCTCTTTCGAAAGATGCCCATGGATATATTGTGTTTCTTTTGCAAAGAGAATATTACAGAAGCAATTAAGATCATACAACTGAAGATAGCTATACCTTTTCTCGTCTGTTGCCGTGCATAAAACCTAGGCACATAAGCATTGAAAACCAGACACCTTCCAGGTTGTGGATGCAGTCAATGAGTCAGATTCAGATAGTGGGAGGCACCAACCCCCTCATTATCTGCAGTAGCCAAACGAAGTGAGTGAAAAGTAGGTTGGGTACTTTTATCTAGCAAAGGAAGGGCTGACAACTTGCAGTTCCCACGGTTCTGACCCACAGAAATAAGAGAATTTTTCTTGCTTTAAGCCACTGTATGTGTGAAAATTCCCTGTGGTAGTAATAAAGTGATACGGTGAGCCTTGGTCAAAAGGGAAAACAAAAAAGAAAAACACCTAAGATCATTCCATATAGAAACACAACATGGGTCTGGAGGAATAGCTCAGGTGTCAAAGCAAGCACAAGCCTTGAGTTCGATTCCCCACCGCCAAATAAGTTGAGACAGAGATAATAGGCAACACCATGTGCCAGTTTGCTTTATTTTATTGCTCAAATATCATTAATTCACATCTGATCTTGCCTGTTTGACCATAGCTATTGCTGGATTTTTTTTTTTTTTTAATTTTAGAAATGAGGAGACAGGAAAGAGTTCACTGATGTATATGTGCATGCGAGGCCCCGTGTTGGAAGACCTCCCTGAAGCCAGAGGTGCAGGTGTAACAACTTAAATACTCAAGCTGTGCTGTGGATTTACCGTACTGTGCAAGCCATGCTGTAAATTATATGAAAAATCTAGACACAGAAAAATGCATATGGTTTGATTTGAGGTTTCATGAGTATTTAGGTGTATACTCAAATGGACAGAAGGCCAAATAACTCTGCACTCGACCCAAATCTCACCCAGTAACACCCCCACATACAACCTCGCTATCCTTCTGACCTTGTGGGAGTCTCCACACATCAACACCAGCTTGGAAAATGTCTGCCCCTGCTGTTCCATCGAGTAAGTATATTGGCATTTGCTTCCACCATCTCAAAGACACAACGACTGGATGGTGCCAGGCCTATTTTTATCCCCACAGGCAAGTGTCCCTAGTCTTGCTCAAAGGCACCAGATACAGTTCATGTTATTGTCCTAGATCAGCGAAATATGAAATAAGACTCTATGACCAGTGAAGACTAAATTACAGGAAAAGGTTAATTTAGAAGCCAAGACCTCAGACCAACTTTACCTAATGACTTTGATAACCAGGACCCTATGATGAAGAACCCATCGCTATAAACAGAGTTCTCATTAGTGAACTCGGGAAATGGTCTTAGATACATCTCCATATTGACAAATGGCAGATTCAAACACAGCCATCAGTCACCATTCACTGGACCAAGTAGAAGAAGGCTGCTCACAGCAAATGTCCGTGGAGTCCCTTTCAGACTAGGCAGATTTCTAAAACTTAGGTATGGGTTCTAAGAATTTTTATTTACGTAATGTATTGCAGAAAACACTGTCCTAGATGTCCCGAGACCACTTTTCACAGGCACATAAAAGACACAAAATCATTGCTTCAGGGTCTTTTAGATTTAAAAGAACAGCAGAAGTAGTAGCATAAAATCATATTTTCCTCATATTCTACCATTTCACATTTGTGACACATTCAAAATCATTAAACAACAGCTATCAAAAAATATTTATTTTAATATGTACGAAAGGCCAGACATGATGATGTCAACACTTAATTTGCCATGGATTATAAGCAACATAAATATTCGGTAAATATTCAGTATGTTGCATGTTAAAGAACAAGTTTTTAATTTATTGGTTTTCCGTATGATATTTAGACTATAATCTATGACAAAATCTTCACATAAAATTGTTCTTTTGTAAAATTACGCTATATTTTCTAGTAAAACATTTTAGGATATAATGCTATATTATCATATGAATAGATCACAACATATGCAAGTACCCCAATTTATTAATTCATTTATTCATAATTTGTGTGTGAATCTAGTGTATGAACAAAATGATAAACAAAACATGAACCTCAGCCAAGAGTCATTAACAATGTAGGAGACAAAGTCAGCAAGCCAGCAGACATAATTAAAGTGTATTCCAAATACTGTAAAGCAATAAAGTAGTTCAACTTAAGGTTAAAGTTCAAGAAAATCTTAAAATATTTATTTAGATTATTTGGGACTTTTAAACTATAACTTATCTGATATTTTAAAGCTGAACATAGAATTTTGCATTCTCTGAATAAAAATAATATATGTAAATAAGCTAGTATGCATCATTTTATGTAAATTTTAGAGCAACTCACTTAAGTTTCAAAATAGGCCTCTGAGGTAGATAAATCAAAGACTGGTGTCTCACTTCACGGATGAAGAATTTAAGACTTAGGAGGTTTGCTTCACCTGTACAGGATCTTACTCCACCTATGTGGGATCTTACCTCCACTGATACTTTCCCCTAGAAGAGGCATAGCAGGGAAACATTTTCTGATACGAAATTCTGATTTAAGAAAAGTCATCACTAGTTCTCTTCTTCTCCATTCATCACTATTCAACCATTTCTTTCACTTAGTCTTACTCTAGCAGCACCAGATGATTTCATCTGGAGAGTCTGTGCAAGGCTCATGTAGATAAGTAGAACAGACTAGGACGAGATTGCTACCTGATGGAGCTCAGTTTCCATCAGCGAAAGACTATAGATACGAAATAGCGGGGAAAGGTTCTCAGGAAATGTATAAGCAAAAGAGCTGTTGAGTTCAATGGCAGTGGAACCAAGCGCATATACAACCTTGCTTCTTCCATGGGGTTAAAAACCTTAGGGATCCTAAATTCTGACTCTGTTGTCCTCAATACCAGAGACTTCAAAACTTCCCAACTTTGCAAACACCCATGGTAGCACAGGCACCGGCCCTTGGCAGGATCAGATAGCAACCACTCGTGTTAGCTTCCCACGTTGGTGATGATATATGCCAGGTTCCTAATTGCTTCTCTTGTTGTTCTGTCTTCATCGGAGTTGTGCGGGCTCATACCCAAAAGACCCGGCGTGACACTGAGAGTATTATGTTAGTACTCATTTGTTCTAGAAAATGATTCTATCCTATAATGTTGTTGAGCACTCTCCTACTAATTCTTGAGACTGGTCATTCTACACCTCTAAAGAACACTGACGGAGATAGTTTCTGGATAGAAGCCAAGGTAGCAATGGCAGACATCAACCTAACATCGTAAGTTAAATAATCAGTTATTGACCTTAGAACTTGAATTGCAGCCTTATATCTCGAACGGATCTAGTCGTACTCTGTCTTCCTCACTATGCTTCTAACACTAGGTCACTCGGTGTGTCTAGATCTGCCAAGGAATCAGATCCTAACGCGGCAAAGCACCTTGAGAAGCCTACGGCGGATCTCCTTTGTTTTAATGGAGTAGATGACGGGATTTAGCATGGGTGGCCCAAAGAGGTAGAGAAGGGACATGAGAATATGAACAGCATGGGGCAGGTTGGCCCCAAAACGATGCACAATGGACACGCTAACCATGGGCACGTAGAAGATGAGCACAGCTAAGATGTGGGACACACACGTGTTGAGTGTCTTGACACGCTCCTCCCGAGACGCGATGGCCAGCACCGATCGCAGGATGAGCACGTAAGAGATGAGAATCAGCATGGAGTCCAAGCCGAAGGTGAGTAACACAAGGGAGAGCCCATAATGGCTGTTGAGAGAGACATCAGCACAAGCCAACTTAATCATATCCACGTGAAGGCAGAAGGCATGGGAGAGGATGTTCTGGGAGTGGCAAAAGGGTAGTCTGCGGAGCAGCAGTGGGAAAACCAGGATGAGAACAAAGCTTCGCAGAACAGCAGCCAGTCCCATGGCCACTATGCGGGCATTGGTGAGCACGGAAGCGTAGCGCAGGGGGTTGCAGATGGCCACATAGCGATCAAAGCTCATAAGGAGAAGGATGGCAGACTCTGTCCATGAGAAGAGGTGGATGAAAAACATTTGGGCCAAGCAGGCATTAAAGGCGATGGCTCGGGCCCGGAAGCAGAGGACAGCCAGCACAGTGGGCAGCGTGGAGAGGGACACGCCCAAGTCGTTGACTGAGAGTAGGGACAAGAAGTAGTACATGGGCTGGTGCAGGCTCTGCTCCTCCTTGACGATGAGGAGGATCAGGGCATTGCCCACAATGGAGGTGCTGTAGAACAAAAGGAGAGGAAGGGACAGCCAGGGCTCCAGGGCCTCCATGCCAGGGAAGCCTGTTAGAAGAAAAATGGGAGTATCGGAGATGTTGATCTTGTAGTTGCCCATGAGACGAAAGACACCTTGATATCAGCCAGCTGTGTCTTCTGGAGAAACGATGCTATTTGTCAAATATTGCTAATGTTCCCAGGAAGGGAAAGGCAGCACCCTCGTTTACAAATTATGTTTACACATGAATTCTTTTTTTCCCTGAAGCTTACTGGGGAAATAACTAGGAGATAATGGAAAGTTAACTGTTGAAAGAGAAGCTTGGTTTTTAGGTTCTTCTGAAAGAAAGATTAAGAATCCTCTTCACGGACGTCGGAGGAGTGACCACCTCAGCCCCACAACTTGCTGTCTGGCTGCTCTTCTCATTGTTATTTCATGGCTTTTCTTCACAGGCGCTGAAGCTCATAACCATGATCTCAGCCAATCCACAAGAGGTGATAGACAAAGGGTAGATTTCATGGAGATGGTAAGGGGAAAGGGTAAAATAAAATTTATTATGATGTGATATGGATATGCACTCCTTCCCCAAGGTAAATGTGATTATTGTGTATTGCAAACATATACTAATAAAAATAATAATGGTTAGATAAAAAATGTTAAGACTTACATCCATTCTGGAACACAAGAAAGCGAATGTACAAGAACAGGAAGGAAACTGTCTCAAGGTGTTTGATTTTTTTGTGTTGATTTGTTTTAGTTTGTTTTTGCATTTTGGGTAAGAAATGTGTGTGAACAGAACTTAAACTCTGTAATCTAACTTTAGTCCCAAGGTACTCTCATGTTCCACAAACTTATGTTTAATGCTAACAAGTAGGAAGCCTGAAAATTAATAGATCATGATAGACATAATACTCTGGCTGAGAGTGTTTTGTGAGTCCCTCACTACACATAACAGCTGTGTGACACAAGACAAATCTCTTAATCTCCTTGTCTTCTTTATTTCTTTGTTTGCATGGCTTTGGTGCTAGGAATCCAGTGAACACAGCATGAGCTCAACTGGTGAGCTAATATGTTCTTAAACTATTTCATTTGATTTTGATATAAGATCTCAGCAAACTTCCCAGGCTGGCCTTGAACTTGCAATCTTCCTTCCTTAGCATCCCACATAATTAAGATTGCATACATATTAAGATGAGGCTAAAATAAAGTTTCTCTATGGATGTATACATCAAAATATGAGGAGAGATGAAGAGACAAAACATTGTAAATACATTTTGTTATTTAAAAGCATTTTTAGACACAAAATTGACTGTAAATTACAAATGTCATGTTTATACAAAAGTTAAGTATATCACTTTAAACCATATACCATCACACAATAGGTTGTAGTACAGCAAGCAAAGGTAAAATATAAGGAATTAAGAAAATATAAGAAAAACTGTAAAACTGAAACACTGTATCCATTACCTCATGTTTCCTGTGACTTGATCAAGAAAGGAGACTTGTCATTTCCATGGCCCACCACTGTCACTCTCCTTCCAGAATGTCAGCTTCCACAGAAGAACAAGAGAAATGTTGCCTTACATCAGCCCAAAATAGGCAGTGCGGAGACGCGGTGAAGGAGGAGCCCAGTGCATTTTACATCCTTCCCCCTGTTTGCTTGCACTGTGAGCTCCAGAAACAACCATTCAGGGAAAGAGGCACATTTAAGATTAATTCCATATCCCAGAACTCTTGCATACTCCACAGAAAAAAGGTCTCACCTACTACTTTCATAATTGGGTGATAGATCCCCTTGTGCCTGTCAGAGATAACACTTGGTGGCAACTATCCACCATTGGATAACTCATAACACCACTTCACATTGATCATTTTGTATGAGGCTTGGAGAAGAAAATAATTTTCTGGGGCATAAACTGTTATATCAATGAATAATATCACACATCGGGGGAACATGACCTACAGGATGAATAAGGATCTAGGAAGGAGTCCAACTACCTACTGGCAACGTTGAATTTGCTTGACAGCAGCATTTCATTGAAAGCAATAAGAAAGAAGAAGCAGCTGAACCTTGAGAAATGCGGGGATGAGCCACCATCGGTACCATCAAAAGAAAAGGACATTGGAGACTTTAGAGGAGATGACGTCAAAGCCACCCACCACTAAAGCCCGGTACAGCTTATTCCAATCTAACACTTTCCACTATAAGAAAGTCTAAAATCGCCCTACTTTAAATCCTGTTGCCACAAGAGAAAGTCAAGGGTAGCTTCTCTTCCCTGGTATAATGGGCAAGGACACAGCACAGCGGATGGTCCCTGCTGGTACCCTTTTTCTCAGTATTTGCTCCTTCTGTTTACACCAAGTGAAAATTGGGGACAGAGTGAAAGGAGAAAGACATACGTGGATACACGGGGGGGAAAGAAAGAGGAGAAAGGGAGAGAAGGAAGAAATAGAAGGAAAATAGTAGGGAGGTGGAGAAGAGCAGGGAAGGGAAGCAGAATGCAAATCTGAGAAGCACTTTTAGGGAAGCAGAGACTGCAACGTTGAACATGGAGGAGAAGGAGAGGAAAGCAAATAAATGTGAGAACCGGTTCGAGATAATGTCCCGGATGTTTGTGGAGCAAAGGGCTGTGTTGTCCCCAGACCAGTCCAAGGCTGTAGAAGACCCCTTACTCACACACATATCACAGAAATCGTCTCTCGGCCTCTGACCAATGAAAGACTAAGTGGTCCCTAACAGCAAGCCTGAGCCATGCTTGAGGGAGTAGCTCCTCCCAGCTGAGTCCCGACGTTTGGATCCTGGGTGGATCACAGCTCTACAAAGGACGAAGCAACGTCTTTTCTCTTCCCGGGCAAGCAGGGCTTACCTGCTCCCATAACATATCTGCTTAGCTCTTGAATGCTGCCAGAAGGGTCTCCTAAGGATCCTATGTCAATCAAAAAATCTGAATACTAAGGGACTCAGAATTAGTAAATGGTAAACCAAGAAAAGAATCCATTCTTTCTCCTCTCCAGCCTCAGAGTCCTCACCTGAAACCAAGCTCCCACTCAAAGGCCCTCTTCTCAGGGGACTTGAAGAAGCCAGACTGTAGGGTTTGCTTATATCACAGGTAACAGAATCAGAACAGTCATCAATAATCCTCAGGGTTTTCAGTGGTCCCTGAACTCCAGGAAGAGCTTTATGGGCATCGTTATTTTTTAATCCTAACAACCAAATTCAGAGAGAAGAAATCTCTCCTTATTTTGTATGAATGAAAATTGAATGTTTAAGAGGGCAGAGTACATTCAAAGTCATAACACTGCTGAGGGGTATAGCCTCGCTCAAACAGAAACCATTTGCTTATTCACTAAACAGTTTTTAGAACAAAAAAATAATACAATGTTTTATTGCCCCCAAATCCCTGGACGATGCTTTCTCAACTTATTAATCATTACCGTTAACCTTTTTTTTAATGTGTCCTTCTTTTCCTATTTAACAATGACCTCTCTGCCTGTCCTCCCCCTCTTCCCTACTTCTCCCTCAAAAATAAAGAAAAACAATTAAAGGAAACTTAAACTAATTGTCTTCTTTATGACTACAAGCATCTGACATTCTTCCCCATGAGACCAAGATCTAAGAGGAAAGCCTGACCTCTTACCTCCCCACCAGCCCCAGAGCTTCTATCTGCCTTACCTACACCACAATAACAACAGACGAGTCTCAAGAAGTTGAACTTGAAGGTCCAATGATTTCTTGGTTCTTCTTTTTATTAAGACGTAATTCACATATCATAAAATTCAAGTTTTAAGCATCCAGTCCCATAGGTTTAGCTTACTTACAAAGTTGTGCAGCCGTGACCAGTATTTAATTCTGCAATATCTGTGTCTCCCTTAAGATAGACTCCATGACCTTACCAGGCACATCCCATTCCCATGATCCCAGTTCATCTACTTCCATCTCTGTGGGTTTGATTATTCTTCCCTTTTTCATATAAATATAATAACAAAATATATGGCTTTTTAAAAGTGCGTTTGTGTCATGACACATATTAGCATCCTGTCCCTGCTATTCTATTCCATAGTATATGTAAGTGACATTTTCATGCCTCTTAGTCAGTTGAGGGACAATTGGGCTGCTCTTAGGTTTTGGATATTATGAATACTGCCTCTTTATGTGTACACAAGCTGATTTGTGAGAGCATGCTTTTAGGTTTTGCAAGTTTATACTAAGAAATAAAATTGTGGCATCGTTTGGTCACCTGCGAGTTTTTTGAGGAAAAGCCAAATTATCTTCCAAAGTGGCTGCCCCAATTTGCATTTCCACCAGCAAACACATATGGCTTACAATTTTCCAGCATCCTCACAAGTAATTTTATGTCTGTGTTCTATTTTTCTTTTCTTATCCAGATGCATTTGGAGTGATGTTTCACAATGGTTTTACCTTTCATTTATCAAAGGATCATGGATGTTGGACACCTTTTCAAATGTTTGTTGGCTATTTCTTACTTTCTTTATAGAAATATGTATTCAAGTCCTTGTTTTTAAATCTAGTTGTCTTTTTTGTTTAATTATAAGTGACTTGTGTATTATAGATAGGAAATATTTATCAGATATGTGACTTACACATATTTCTCACTGTGTAGTTGTATCCGAGTGTTTTTTGCTGTTACTAGAAATGGAACCAGGGCCACTCTATCACTGAGCTCTCTCCCCAACTCTTTGATCTCTTGTTTGAAACAACGTCTAAGTAAATGGTTCAAGATGGACTGAAACATTTGCAATCATCACGTCTCAGATTCGATAGCTGAAGGAAGTGTTCAACTTTTACTTCTCTCCCTTCCTTCGCTGTTTTTCTTTTTTGTAATAAGAAAGGACAGATACAGTGGAAATCTGAAGCCTACACTGCAGAGTGCTGTGCACAAGAACCACTCAGGCATGGGCTCGGGGACCTGAAGAGACTTCAGCCTTCCCTGATAAAGGGCAGGCCAAGGACACTTCTCTACATTACATTCTTATTAGGAACACTGTGGCCTGAAGATTTCTACTCACTGTTACCTATTTTCTTTCCCATATGTTCTCATTCCCAGATTCCATCATTGCTGGCTGCCCATGAATGGACTGTGATCTTCCGAAACTGTGAGCTAAAATAAATTTCCTCCTCTGATTTATGTAGGTTAGGTATTCTATCATAGCAATGAAAAAGTAACTAAAACAGAGTAATACTCTATCGTGTATATATAGCATAAGTTTTATATTCTTTGGTCTGTTGATGGGTATTCCAGCATCTTTCACATTCTAGCTATTGCTGATTGTGCTGCTATAAACATAGGTATGTATGTATCTCTGGTACGCGTTGCTATTAACTCTTTTGGGAAGACACCATAGAAAAGATATTTCTGAATTGAATGGCATATTTACTTTCAGTCTTTTGAAGAATCTCCGTAGTGCCCTCCATAGTGACTGCACCAGTTTACAATTCCATCAGCAATGTAAAAGGGCGTCCCCCATAACCTCGCCAGCATTGATTGTTGTTAGACTTCTTGATATGTGCCATTCTTACTGGGGTAAGATGGTATCTTAGTGTTGTTTTTATCTGCACTTCTCTAATAGTTAAGGAATGGGTGTGATAATGGGGGTCAGGGGGAAGAGGGAGGGTGCTGGTTGGCCAAAAGGATAGAGAAGAAGAGGTTGTAATTTTAACCCTATACATATATATATATGCAAAAAGTACTCAAGCTCAATGTGACCATTGGTATCTCATATATGTATATATGAAAAAAAGAAAGTTTGGTTACTTGTATACATTAACTAGAGTAGATTCGTTATACATGGCCCAAGACAATTCCTCTTCTTTCAATGCAGCCCAAGCAAGCCAGAAGAGGTATTTTGGAAGAGGAGCTTATTTTTCTGACTGGCTTTCTGTTCTTGTGACTATTGCTGACAAAACTGTTGTATCTTGAGCAACAACAGTTGGTTCTAAAAGAAGCAGATGGGGTGTGTTTTATTTATTTATTTAGCCCTTGCATTGAACTAGCCTTATCACATCTTCCAAATATACCAACACCAGCGCTCTGGGATCTACTCTTAAAATCTGGTTCTACGTCTGTGGACAACCTAATATGTCATAGTCGGCATGACCTAATGTTGATAGGTTAAGCAGGAGCCTGGATCAATTAATATCCTCTGGTGTAGTTAACAAGCCACTAAGGCAGACTTGTGGCACCATCTCACGCACAGGATGGAACAACATTACCATTTTTCTATAGCCTTTTATATCCAGGGGGAAAAAGAGGGTTCGTGCTTAGGGGGAACGCTTTAGCAGATCTTACAGGTGATCTGTGTGAGGTCCTTCATCTCCCAGATCATAGCTCCAGTTTGTGTACCCCCTTCTCTCTCATTGTATAAGAGCTCATTCTCAGCAGCTAGTGAATTTTACCACTTTTCCTCAGGTCCTGTGGTCAACATCCAGATCCAGCTGATTCTCTGCTACCCTAGGCTAAGCCATAGAGGAAACTCCCTCACTAACTCTCTGTCTTCTGGTCAAGTCATGCAGAACTACTGAAAAAAACAATCTTTGTCCACTGCCATCTTGGCTCTGCCCACCCGTTTGAAGTTTCTGCATTTAAATACATTGTACACAATGTTCCTTAGGCCTAAAGTTAAATTATTCAACACCATTACAGGAAATTTCATGACAAAAAAAATAAGAAATAAATTCCTTAAACTCTAAAGATTGTTTCTTGCACATTCAATTTTTTAAAAAATCAATAGCATCTGTTGTTATGAGATAGAAAAATACCTTCAAACATTTGAAGTAGCATATTTATAATTATAAATATAATTTAAATGTTTAAAGACTGTCGTACTTTTCAAAATTCTCTGGGTGACTCTTAAGGAGAAAAGACTGTGGCATGTGTATATGTTGTTTTTAGAGATGTGCATTAGAAAAGATACTCATTTTTCGACAGAAGTTACTTTTATCGTAGATATGAAATGCTTCAAATTATACTTAATGTTAATGTGTGGTTTAACCTTGTAAAATGTTTCCCATTTTCTTAGCAATAAATAGTTTTCTCATATTAAATACGAAGAAAAATTTGTGTGAGTCCTAAGAAAATTAATTGTTTCTGGTAATGCCAGCACCATGTAAGTCATAGGGCTCACACAAACATGTATGGAGTGGGGGCTACACCACTGTCTTTCGGATCCCAAACCACCCTTCCATTCTGTACTTATACAGCTTGTGTACCAGAGAATACATTTTTCTTTTGCCAGCCAGCTTCCTTTCAGGCTCTGCCAACAGAAAGCACTAGAGGCCCACTGGAAAATTGAAAAGGGGGGAAGAGATTAGCTCTTGCTACTCACAATTTTATTCTTGTCAATATCACTCAAACTTTGTTTTATTACCTCAAACTGCTCTTTTTTAAAATCGTGCGTGAACTACAGATTCAATAACACATTGGAAACATATGGCCTAGGGAGACAATACGTACCTACGCCACCGTAGTCCTCCTTTCTTCCCCTCTTACTTTTGCCCTACACCTTCCCCTTCTCCCACTCTCAGAGATTCATCCATTTCCTAGAAGTCTATCGCCCTTGTTCCTACGCTCTCTCTCCTGTTAGGGTCTTTTTCTGCAATTATTTTTGTGAATTTCGTCACACTCCCACATCCTGACCCACACAGCTTTGCACTCAATGGTCACTCTTTTGTGTTTGGGCCATTTCACTGGGCATTATTGACCTAAAATGGCCCCATTTGTTTTTCAAATGCTTCATATCTGTCTTTCTTTGTGGTAACATAGTTTTCCGTTGTGTATAGATGCCACATCTTCCTTATTCCTTCTATTGATGGGCAAGTAGTCTATTTCCAATATTTAGCTATTAAGAATTATGCTGGTATAAACATGGATATGCATGTGTCTTTATGATATACTGATTTTATTTCTCTTGGGGACATGCCCAATAGATCTGTAGCTGGATCGAATTGTTTAGTTTTTGTTTTTCTTTTTCCTTAGTAACAGCAGATGGTTCTAAAGAAGCAGTGGGTTTCTTTCTTTATCTTTCTTTCTTTCTTTTCTTTTCTTTCTTCCTGTCTTCCTTTTTCATTCTTTTTGTACTACTAAAGATCCAACCCAGAACATTCACACCAAACTACATCCCTGGCCTTGTTTTTAATTTTATAATTTGGGACAGCCCACTAGGTTGCTAAGTTATCCAAGCTGGGCCTAAACTTGTGGTATCTATCCCTGCCTAAGCTTCCCAGACCCCTGGATTTATAGGCCTGTGCCACCAAACCTGGCTGAAGTAGTTGGTTTCAATTTACATTCTTTTATTTATCCCTTGGTTTTAAATAAGCTCATGCCTCTCCGGTACACTATCATCACCTGGTTGGGACCTCTAACCAAGGGTCCGCATCCCAGTTACAGAAGTGCACTTCTTTGAGTTCACAACAGAAACTTCTTTCCTGGGACTGCTACTCTCAAATGTAGAGTAAACCTTATTTCACAGAAACAAATCAGTCAATGCTTGGTGATTTATGGGAAAGGGTCCTTAGAGCTTAGAGTTCACTAATTTTATAAATAAATTTAAGATTAAATGTAACTATTTTAATCCATCAATAATAGCTTGTTGATATGTGAAGTAACGCAGAAAAAAATAAAGTTTTATTAATTGTTTTAAGGAAAATATCTTTCTCCAAATTGGACCTATGTTTACAGATTTTCATATTGCATATATTAGTGTATCTTCATAATATTTATAAAAAGATGTCTTAACATTTTAGAGTCTGTCTTTATAGAACACAAGGCTAGTGACTCATTTATACAGTAGCTTAAGTAGGAGAGTGTCATCACAATGAGATATTTTAAGTCAAAAATGGAAGCGGATATAATGAAACAACTTCCAAGCAGACAAAGCAATAATAACAAATTTCTAAAAATTGAAGAAAACATGCTCATGTATTTTTAAATAGGTAATAGTTAGCTGGAAATTTCTAAGGTATAAAGATTTAATTGTGTATGTTTCAAATTGTGATATGATATGAGAATTTAACCTTTAAATTTCAATATTTATAAAACAGTGAAAACTACATCCATCAGTGGTTTTTCTGTTGAAACCTTTAAATAAGATTTGTAGATGTTAACTGAATGTTTTTGAAAGAGCATACAGTATTTTGAAAATTCTTTTGGGAAAACAATGACAAAAAAACTTTGAAAACCACTCATTTCAATTAATTTGAGAGAAACTGATGTGCTCCAAGGGAGAAATGTAGTAGTCTGCAGTGAAAATACCGGAAGAGAGCTTTGCAGGAAGTCAGCCCTGAGGCAAGGACTTGATGGATGCCTAACATCATGCGATACAGGGATTCAGGAGGAGCACCAGTGACATTTCCTTACAGGACAGGTCGCACAAGAGCACTACAGGGGAGTCGCAATGGCCCCACCTAGAATGGCCATGATGCTTTGTGTAATGTTCATCCACCATTGCTTGGAATTCTTTATCATTTTAACTTTGAATCTGAATTTTTAAGTGAAACTGGATGTCATGATGCTGTGTGTGCATGCTACACCATTCATGTAAATAGTACAGAGCACAGAGTTCTGATTTACCCACAAGAAGAAATCAAAAAGATCCACAGAAAGGAAGAGGAAAGAAAAAAGAAAGAAAGCGAGAGACCAGAATGGAAGATAAAGCACAGGCACTTGATATTTAACTTTCACTTTGTTTAAAAAGCTCTTAATTCTGGCAATCATTACACACTTATCAGTTACTCATTTCATCTCCCTTGGCAGTTACACCACACATCAAATCCCTAGAGGAGGCCACATGCGATTTCACACCTGAGCATCTCAGACACAGTCAATAAATAACTTCTCTTGCCAAGGCCCTTCACCAAAGGAGGCTGACATGCAAAGCTAAGTTGAAGACATTCAGTAATCCCAGAAGACAATTCCTACTCCGTCCTTCCACTCTCTAAGATCAAACCCACCCAGAACACTGCTTTCACTGCCTTAAACAAAATTCTGTATTTGAGTAGACATCTCCCCCAAGCCATCACACTCCCACACCCTCACCCACACGGCTTTGTGCTCATACAACTCATCTTTACTAAAAGCATCAAATTCAGCATCCTCTGCCGGAACATGCTTCTCTCTCACACAGGTAAGTTTTTAAAATTGGACTCCCTAAACATTGCATTCAGTGAGCTAACTCATGGGTAGGTTACTGTATTGAAGTCTAGGTCTGAATGTAGAATTTCAAAAACTTAGTCATCCAGGTAACTCAGAAATGCAACACAGAGAAAAGTTGAAGAGAGAGCCTCTGCTGTGAGACACAGTGATATTCTAGCCTAGCATGGTTTTACCCACCTTTTCCCCAGGTGAGGAGGGCGTGGGTAGTAAAACCTGTTCATACCCTATTTATCTGGTCCATAACTGCTGGCAGAGTAACAGGTACCTTACAACTATCTGATATCTTCCCCAGGAGCCAGACTACTCCAAGAGGAGGAGGAGAGAGAAAATATTCTCTCCATCTCACTCTCTGGACTCCATGTCCAAGTTTCTGTCCCTTAGTGCCACAGGCCAGTGTCAAGGCTGAGCCCCAAACCACCTGATGTTATCCCAATCCGAATAGAAAAAGGCTCCCTAATGCTCTGTGCTTAGTTCAGATACAGTTATTGCAACATTAGGAGTAAATTCAGTGGTGCTGGAAAGAGAGATTCAAGAATTGCTGTACCAATGAGCAGTATGTGAGATTAAAAAAACAAAAAACAGCAAGCTCTGATTCTGGAGAAACAGGACTTGATCGGACATCTGCAAGTAATGCCTGCTGGAGGTGCAGGGAGGCCACAAGGGCATAGACATAGCCCCAGCTAAAAAGGACATAGCCCCAGTTAAAAAAGATTTTCTAATATAGTGTCAGAATAAAAGAAAAATGTTTTGAAATCACTAAGGACCAAATTAGGAAGAAAAGGCCAATGGGAGGCAAGGAAACTTGTCCAGAAGCAAAGAAAAAATATTTTTAAAAAGCAAGGAAAAATTAAAAATGACTGTCAATATAGAGAAAAGACTCAGACAAAGGAAAGTAATGAAGATGCCTAGGAGTGAGCAGTCTGAAAGTTACTTAGTGACACTCCGACTGTGGAAACATCAGGAGCAGTCAGTGAGGGCTGATAAACACTTAGGTCAGTGACGAATTCTACGTTAAAAAGTGGAGGTTTAAAATAGACTACATGGGAAAGACTTTCAGATCCATGAACAAATGAAAAAAGTGCTAGTCTGATTATTTCACAGAAAAACAAACATTTTGTGTGAACCGTGTAACCTGATTACAGGGCAAGCCGACCATTCCTGCCTGGATAGAGCCCTTGGTTTGCCGGGAAGGATGTCAGCTCCCAACACCAGCCATGACAGGCTCCCAGCCACCTTCTTCCTGACAGGGATCCCAGGGCTCGAGTCTTTCCACCTCTGGATCGCCATCCCGTTTTGTGCCATGTACCTGGTAGCGCTGGTTGGCAACGCTGCCCTCATCCTTGTCATCGGGACAGACAGTGCTCTCCACGCCCCCATGTACCTCTTCCTGTGCCTCCTCTCCCTCACGGACCTGGCTCTCAGCTCTACCACTGTGCCCAAAATGCTGGCTATATTGTGGCTCCGTGCCGGTGAGATTTCCTTCGGGGGGTGCCTCGCCCAGATGTTTTGTGTGCATGCCATCTACGCTCTGGAGTCCTCAGTGCTCCTGGCCATGGCCTTTGATCGGTATGTGGCCATCTGCAACCCACTGAGGTACACAGTCATCCTCAACCACACTGTCATAGGCCAAATTGTCTTAGTAGGGATGTTCCGGAGTGTGGCTATTGTCTCCCCGTTCATCTTCTTGCTGAGGCGGCTGCCCTACTGTGGTCACCGTGTCATGGCACACACGTACTGTGAGCACATGGGCGTCGCTCGCCTGGCCTGTGCCAACATCACTGTCAATGTGGTCTATGGGCTGACTGTGGCTCTGCTGGCCATGGGCCTGGATTCAGTCCTCATTGCCATCTCCTATGGCTTTATCCTGCGTGCTGTCTTCCGCCTTCCTTCCCGTGATGCCCAGCACAAGGCTCTGAGTACCTGTGGCTCCCACCTTGGTGTCATCCTGGTTTTCTACATCCCTGCCTTTTTTTCTTTCCTTACCCACCGCTTTGGTCACAACCGAGTTCCCAAGCACGTGCACATCTTTCTGGCCAACCTCTACGTGCTCGTGCCGCCTGTACTCAACCCTGTTATCTATGGGGCTAGAACCAAGGAGATCCGGAGCCGCCTTCTAAGACTGCTTCACTTGGGGAAGATTTCAATATGAATTCTGAGCGTAAGTGGAAATCAGATACAGAAATGGGTAAGACAGTATCTCATTGCAGGTACATGGATAGAGACTTCTGATGAGAGAGAACTGGGTGCACGCAGTCCAAAGATTTGAAAGAAGTGGATTTGCCTCATGACATAGAATCTCAAGGATCACGCCAAACACCACCATTGTTGTGAGGCTCCTTGAATAATCCCGAGTCACCTAGAAGGATGATAATATTTCCACTCTTATCTCACAGATACTGAGACTTTCCAAGGAGTGACTCAGTTTCTTGTCTTACGCCGAGATTGATTTTTATAATAGAAAAAATATTCACTGGATCCAAGTGAAAAAAATAACAACAAAAACTAATTGGGTAGCAGTTAAGGGTAAAGGATGAAGGCAGAGTGCCTGGGATTTTTTCCATAATTAGTCTTTTGTATTGATATGTGTTTGTGAAACAGAATCGCATCCAACTCGGAGGACTGGCATATATGCACATCACATCTTATTCCCGCTTACTTCCCTCTCCCTTCTCTACCCTCCCGGGTCCCCTTTTCTCCAATGCCTGAGTTTGAAACTTGGGTCTTCTACTGACTGATTTTGTGAATTTAAGCATATTGATAATTTTTTATTAATTTTTTAATTTTTTCAGTTTGATCACTTGCTTATTGGGAATAATAAGAATATTTACCTTTTAATGTTGTGACAGGGCATACATAACATAATTAAGTGTAGAAAAGCCAGTGAATCACATGTAAAATCGCAACAGCAAGTAACATTAAAAAGTTGTGTAACCTCTCAAAACATCATTAGACAATTATTTAATGTTTCTAAAGCTTTGTATCTTACCACACAGGATTATAACTATGTACATAACAATTCTATAATATTTAATCAGCACTTAATACATGATGGGTACTTAGTAAAGCTGTGTCTTCTCCTACTCTTCTTCCAGTTTTCCGTTTTGAGGTTGCTTTCATTTTAGCCATAAAGTTATCCCTTATTGAGGTTGTTGGGTTTACAACTCAGAGTGCAAGTTCTTCTTTTTATATGTTCCTGAGTGTTTTATTCTATTCTAAGGCATACAAATCCTCACAATTCTCTCAATTAGTCAATAAAAAAGTCAATATTATTTGCATTTTTAGATTAAGACTCTGTAACTCACAGAAACTAAGACTCTAATGTTATGTCTTTTAAAATGAGAACATCTCACCTATCATCCATTATTTTTTACTGGAAACAATTCTAAGTTTGTATTGAGATGACCATGATTTTAAATGTTTCCTTATTTACCACCTGCATAAATTAGGTCATTCTACTTAACATCCCCTGACTTAACAAAATATGTATCGTAGCACTGAAAACAAAGCACTCCATCCAGATAGGTGATCATGGCAAGTACTTGGTTAATAATCCTAAAATGTATAGATATGTTATTATATCGACATGACAAAATAATCTGTAATGTTTATCTATTTGCTTCTTCATTGATTATTCTTCGAAAAATTACCATTACCACAGGAATCATTTCACCCATTCCTTCCACATAACCAATAAGCATTCAATAAATACCATAGGAAAAGTTATGAATCACACCGGTGAATGTTGATAAATGGATTGGGCCTTCATTGTGCTCTTATGACAAATAATGAAAAGTTATGTCTAACATAGCATCTGGCACAGAACAAATATCGACTCATTTGGTTCTTACTTGTTTATACAGCACTGGAATTATTCAGATGAAGGCACACCCATGGAATTAGGGCAGAACCCAGGAAAGAAATTACAAAGTTCAGACAGACCCCAGGATGAGACAAGAGGAGAAGTGTCTGATCTGGCCTTAAAGAGCCCCGTTTAAGCTTCAAAGGCCAATTCACACACAAGTTGTTGTCACAGGCCACATGTCTTGGCACAAAGGAGAAAGATGACAGGGACAAGGCAGAGAGTGGAAGAGAAAGAAGATCAGGACAGTGATGCAAAGAGGCAGGGAGGATTAATGGAAGAGCTTGAAGAATGCTAGGGGAAATTAATTAGATTTCTAGCGAGCCTTAAAAGCCAGGCACAGATCAGAGCTATGCACAGTCCTTAGAAATCTTCTGAAGCAATTGGTATTGAAGCGGGAATTGGGTCAGTCTTACTCAGTCATACTTCAAGTAGAGGAAGGCTGGTGGTTAAAAAGTGAAGGCAGGCTAGACACGTAGCTCGGGGGTAGAGCACTTGCCTGGCATGTGCAAGACCTTGGGCTCAATCTTAGTAAAACTGCAACCAGTATCTTCCACTTTACTCAGGGGCTCAGCTGCTGGAGTGTGACTGGTGATCAAGAATATGGAAGCCTAATTCTAGGATTCCTGAATACTTCTCTTTCCATCATCTTTTCTCCATCCCAGGGACTCTCACTCCTCTCCAGGAGTAAACATAGGCAATTGATCTCAGAAATTTGGACCAACATCTTGGTGATACAGCAAAACAAAAAACTGTGTACCAGGTTCATTTTTTGAGCAGTGAAGCCCTTACAACTTTTAGTTCTCTAAATTCATGGAGTATCCCAGCAAAATTCGGTCAGGTGTCTACCTCAAAGATGTCCATCGTCCCTACTCCTAAGGAAGCTTGGGAATCAGCCCAGATTCGACCAACTCCTGAGACTGACTCAGAATTTATAGTTCTTCATTCCCCCAATAAAACTTGTCAAACATTTCCCCACTACTTGTCCTTTCCATCAACTGACTTCATCCTGCTACATGGTGATAGTGTGTAGCCACTGGTACTCTGATACACACTTCATCTACCAACCCTGTGGGCCATGTCACTATCAAAATTTACATAACAGAAGATTAGATGAATTAAGAAAATATTTTTAACTCTGGCTGAGACATTGGAAACATAATGTAGAATATAAACAAACCAGGAAAAGAACACTGAAATATAACAGGAAGTGCTAAGGTGGAGATTTCTTTTGGATACCTGAAGAGAAGGTCTGTAGGCTCCACAGTACAGGAGACTTGGAAATTATAAGAATAGAAGTATTAGATATTTAACTGTAAAAGGAACACAGTGTGTATGACAGAAAGAGAGATTTGGTATAACTGGTATAACGTAGTCTCAAGAAGCACCATTCTATGACAGAACATACAATATAAAATAAAATAAAGGAAGCATCTTTAGGAAACAAGAGTCAGCTGATGAAATTACATGTAAAAAATTTGAAATACAAATTATGAGATAGTTCTTTGGAAGTCTCTGTACTTTACTGGGGATGATTATCTAATTGAAGAGCTCTTTGAAATGGGACTTGGCCTGTGGTAAATATTCAATGATGTCAGCTATGATTAAATATAAGTAATGAAATCCTAAAATATTTTTTGAAATGTGTATACATGTATGACAGAAACGCAGGGAAAATACTAAAAAGCAGAAAGCACCCAAATACACACCGGATTTCCCAGTATTTCAATAACATCTTTTCAACTGTTGCCTACCTCCTGACTATGTGTGACGTGGACCGCTCTGGAGACTTAACCACTGGTTTATGCTTTCAGGTTTTTGTTTGCTTTCTAGAAAATCTCTTGGTCTGAAGAAAGGGTATGGTTTCTTTGGAAAGCTCCAGGCGCTAGGGCCAGTGTGACCACAGCTCTCTGATTCTACCTTCTTCTCCTGTGCAACCCCTGTGCCTTTTCCTTCCAAGGCCTAGATTTATGAAGCATTGCTGATTGCAGCCAAGCAGAGAACACACATGGGAAGCCCCAGGAGACCTGCGCATTCGGTAACATCTGCCTCAGGGATTTCTTATCCTCAAAATTCCAATAGCTCCTGTTCTCCCAGACAGGATTTCTGGTCCTGTGACATTTTCTACTGATTAGTAACCAACCCCCATTTCCCCAACCACTTTCTCATTCTGTTCCCTCTCTGCTAACTCAGCATTCAGTTTCGTTCATCCAATCACTTATTAAGGAATTTCCGTGTGCCAGGACTTACCTTAGCTCCTCAGTGGACGGAAAGCAGCAACCATGGAGCCAGGCATGAGGCTGAGTTTAGTCTCTCATGAGCCCACAGCAAGGATTTCCAGCACCCACCCAAGGGGGGCTCTCAAGAGTTGATGGGAATGCAAATTACTGCAGTCATGAAGGGGAGCAGTTTGGAGATTCCCCAAAAAGCTGAAATTACGACTGCCATGTAATCCAGCTACTCTATCTCTGAGTCTATACCCAAAGGGAAATAAAAACCAGCATACAAATAAATAGTTACATACCCACACTTATTATATTATTCACAAACTAAGATAATCAGCCTAGATGAATGACAAATGATTACTTTAATTGAATGTATGTATATGAGTTCAGTCTCTCATGAACCACTCTCTCATGATATATATATATATATATATCATCATCATAATAAAGGATGAAATCCTGCCGTTTGCAAAAAAAAATTGATGAAACTAGAAACATTAAGTAACCGAGGCACAGTGAAACAAATACTGCATGTATTTTCTCCTAGGTGGGAGCTATTAAAATTTAGCCTGAGAGTAGAAAGTTGATGCTTGACATTGGGAAGGATGTGGGTGGACAGGTGATTACATTTGACTAGTATACACTGTATGCACATATGGAAATATCATACCGAGTCTCATTACTATGTTAAGAAAAATATTCTTTTTTAAAAAAGGACAAAGCAAGAGATCAATTCATTATATGAGTCTTTCTCCCTAGCCAGAACTTTAGGACCCAGCCCACCTGCAGACAGCTTTGATGAGCTGGCCTAACCACATATGAACTTTGGGGCTTCTTCTGCCCCAGATGGAAATCATGCAAACACAGAGGCACTTGTTCTATGAGGCTCTTCTGAGACTTATGCAGCCTACCACCGATGGCAACTGTGGCTCCTGATCTTCGTCTTTCCCAGTTAGAGGCAGGCCCAGAGCACGTACCTTATGAGTGGCAGAAAATGGACGGGTGTTTCCTTTAGCAACATCCTAAGCAACAGTGTTGTTGACTTGGACAAGAATCCTCCCACTGATGGGAAACGTACTGGGACAATGAGGTGACCTTAAAGCCTTGTGCCCTACCTAAGGATTGAGACTGAAATCACTGACATTTTCTTTTTCCCCAAAAGCTGATCTCACCCTTGTTAAGCTATATGCCCCTAGCTCTCAGGCAACAGGGCTGGTCTGAGTATGTTTGGCTTAAAACACAGATTCTGATTCTATTTCTTTTTCTTTCCTTCTTTTTTGTATTTTTGAACCACGGTCTCTCTCTCTCTCTCTCTCTCTCTCTCTCTCTCTCTCTCTCTCTCTCTCTCTCTCTGTAGTCCATGCTGGTCCTGAACTCACTATGTAGCCCAGGCTGGCCTATAAATCCCAGCAACCCTTCTGCCTCAACTTCTACTGAGATTACAGGTGTGTACCACCATGCCTGGCTTATGTGGTACCAACGAATTGAACCTAGAGCCTTGGGTTTGCTAGGCAAGCACTTTAACCACTAAGCTATGCCCCAAACTCCTCAATTCCTGTATGACTGTTACACTTAAGACTCTTAAACACATCCACAGCCCATTTTACCACAGCGCCGTACTCCTGCAGGGACTTTGCTTCTTCCTTGACTTCAACACAGCATGAACATTTCTTTTTCTTATGTTCCCACTCTGTACAAAAAGCTCCAATTGAAAAGACTGCTTTTGCATGTGTGCATAAACATGTGTGCATGGAGCATGCCATGTGAAAATATATTTCAGGAGATATGCATTGTGCGTTTGTATATTTCTCACCAGTGTGTGTGCATGGGCACATTTTTCTATAAATTAGTTCATGAGTTGTAGCATATTTTTCCCATTTTATTGATATGCATACGTGCAAAATTTACGGTTTACAATGGAGTTGAGCATTTTGTGCACCTGCGTATCTTGTCAAGGTGACAAGGGCTTTCCCACTCTCCTTTTGTCCCTCCTCCTCCCCACCCCTCCTTCCCACCCTAACCCTCCCTCCCTCCCCACCCCATCCCCGTTTCACTTTGTCTTTCGTTTTAAGTTCCATAAGAGTTGTGATCTGGGACTCTCATATCAGAGAGACCATTCGATGTTCCACCTTCTGCTTCTGACTCGCTTCACTAAGCATGATGCTCTCAAGTTTCTTCCCTCCTGCACTGCTGGTGGGAATGTAAATTCATACAACCACTCTGGAAAGCAGTATGGAGAGCTCTCAAAAGACTAGAAATAAATATCCCCTTCCATCCAGCGACACCCCTCCTGGGAATATATCCAAAAGAGTTGTAGCATTTTTACCACAAACCTACACCAGTAATTGAAAACATCTGAGTATGTACAAGAATTTAGTGAGGCATTGGCAGCACCTCCCAGATTAGGTGTCTTCGCGTATAATGGCTTCTCTGAGGGAATACACTTCCCTCCCTTTTACGTAGCTCACTCCTGCCACGTTTAAGATGGCAGCCTTGAGTAAACACTCATAGAAGCCTTTCCTAGTCCCCAGGCCAGACCAGCAACAAACCTGTTCGTGTCATTTCACAGCTCCTCATCTCTGTCTTTATAACCCTTACTGTTGCTGGTAATAATGACTATTCTCTATGTGTGTATTCAGCTTCCAGGTCGTGCTACTACCCTACCCTAAACCTGGGAGAGTTGTACTGGTGCTCTTTTACAGCAATGAATTCTTAGCAGCTAGCAACTGCTAAGCACAGGAATCCAATTGTTGAGCTAGAGGTTGGACAGGAATTAACTCTGAACATGGCTAAAAGAAACATTATAAACCCAGTGAGGTTCAGGAATCTTAAAAGTCCGATGTCTTTGCTAATAGCGTTCTTTTCCTGAAAGTGACAGCGCCATCTGTGGGACAGACTTCCAAGGCAACAAATACAAGAAACTGCATCAGTTCTTCAGGAACTCCACAAAACACACACACACACACACAAACACACACACACACACACACACACACACACACACACACAGTGCTGGCAGTTACTATAGAACATAAGACTTCTGGAAGGACACCAGAAAAGCTGCAGGCCTCAAACTTCCAATGATTGCAGAACTTCCCGTTTTGTCTTGGATTGACTCTTCCTTCTCCACAAAGGCACCCCTTACTGCCCACCTATCTCCCATCTTCTCCCCTTTTCTCATAGCCCGTAATAATCAGACTCAGGCAACAGCTAACGCTAGAGATTGGATGTAATTTCATGTGAAGTTAGAGATACACAGAGCTGAGACTGGGGCCCCGTGGTAACACAGTGCTGGCGGTAGTTGAGTCAAATGCAGAACCCTGTGCCCAAACTCCGGCTATTCATCCTCCTCATTAACACTGGAACAACACTGCCTCCACAGTGAAGGGCATCATAGTAAATTTAGCTTATGGAGACACTGTGTTAGAGAATGAGAGAGCTAGGGTGGTGCGATACAAGGAAAAGGCACAGAGGAAAAGATATAGTCTGTGTAGGTAGGGCTCCTAGGACCGCCTCAGCTTCTCCACAGCAGCATCTAGGTCGCCTCCGGTGGCAAGGAGGGCCTGAAGATTGGCTTCGGGATTCAGAAAGCCCATGGCCCGCAATTGCTCCAGTTGCACCCTGAAGCGAGACTCGGGCTGTGGCTGCAGCGGATTGGTCTGAGCCAAGCCTTGCAACACCTGCAATAAGGGAGCAGAGTGGAAACCTGCCTCTGTAGAGGGCTGTGCCGGGGAAACCTGGGAAAACTGAGGTTGCAAGGGAGCCTCCAATGTAGAACCACCATTTCTAGGCTCTGTGCCTCCTCCCAAGCCTCCCCAACCTCCTAGGCAAGGTATGAAGCAGAGTAGGAAGTGAGGTGCTTCTGTAGCCAGGATCTGCAAGCCTTGTTCAATCTGCAGCAGGGCTTGCACGACACGGGGATTTGCCACGGCCGCTTGGAGGTGTAGCAGTGGTGGTAGCTGTTGGTGCAGCTCAGTCTGCAACTGTGAAGCCTGATTCATGCCAGGTAATCTCGGAGATATTGGATAATCCGGTTGTGGCAGCCAAGGAGACTCAGGGCCTACAGGAGCTGCAGCTGTAGGGGAAGATGGTGAAGGACCAAACGGAGCCCTGTTGGCGGAATCAGCTAGCCCAGAGCCAAAATGAGGGGTGCTAGAGCTACGGCTGGTAGGATCTTTCCCTGTAGGATCTCGGCCCCCATCCTGTCCGGTACTCTTTGCTCGGGGGCATCTCAGGAAGTTTGGGGAGGAGAAATTTCCCTTGATTTCTATTGATTCCTTGGGGAGACGCTGGCGTGAACCAGGCTCTCTAGAGGGCAAAGTTGGGGGAACTCTGTTTCTTGGTGGTAGTTGTTCCTGGCCTGGGCCAAGGATAGGTGAAGTTCCCTGAGAACTCGCCTCTGGGGCCTGAAGTATTGTGCATAAACGCTGAAAATAATCATAGAGCCCTGTGTTACTCAACAAATTTGGAGCCCTATTTCTAATTTCAGCTGCATCCTGGTCCCCAGGCCTCCTCTCTTGCCTGCCACCTGAGCCTCCACAAACAGAAGTCCAGGGGTTGGGGAGAGGGTCGCAATTCTCTGTCCTTGAAGGCTGGCTGCTGCTACTGGTGGTATTGGCAGCTGGGGCCGTGGCAAAAGGATCGCCACCAAGATGCTCCTGCATCGCATTGAGCATCGGGTCCATAATGTCCGTATACATGGTGCGGAGCACATTGTAGCCCCCAGGGATGCTCTCCAGGTTTCTGAGCGCCCGATCCTGGCTACGCATCATCTCTTGCATCGCGGCAGGATTACGTAGAAACTCTACCGTCTGCCGCATAATTTCAGGGTTGTTGAGAATATGCCCGACTTCAGGGTTGTGCTGAATCAACTGCTGTATGTGAGGATTATCAAGAACCAGCTGGTGCATCAGGCTGGTATTGGACAGCAGACTCTGGATGAAGGGCTCATCAATGAGGTGACCCAAGAGCTCGGGCAGTGATGCAGCCTGCCACGTCAGAGGTCTTGGCTGGTCGGGGAACACACCAGGGGTCAGGCTCAGCCCTCTCAGGGCACTTAGGCCAAAGGTGGGAGGCACATCTGCTGGAAAAATGGAGTGTGGCTGAGAAAGTGGTCCATGATGTGAAGCTGAGGGAGGGACCAAAGCAGCTGGGCACTTAGTGCCCGTGGAGTGGTGCCGCATCTTGATGACCAGGTGGATAGTGAGGCCATCTCGTACTCCATACTGCGCCAGAGAGTCAGGGTCCTTGAGGATTTTACCTGCAAAGATTAGGACCAGCTGATCAGGGCGGGCCTTAAAACGCTGAGATATCTCTCTCTTCAATTGCTGAACGGTGCATGTGTCTATAACTGAGAAATCTTCTTTGTCTTTGGATGTCTTCACTGTCACCTTGATGAGGTGGAGATCCCGGACTGGTGCTGAGATGACCTGTGGCAGAGCCTCTCCACTTTCGGCCATGGTGGGGAGCAGAAGGCCCAGGTCTGCGGGGACACAGCTGGGGGTATGGGGATAAGAGACCAAGATCACCCTTAAGAGCGGTGGGGAGAGCGGACAAGACAATGGTGAGGAGGACCGGAGTGGGGAGAGGCATAAGTTCTACATCAAGAATGAAGAATCTTTCTTCTGTCAAGGACCCTTTGGATACTTGCATCATCATTCATGGGCCATACAAAGTTTATCGACCTACAAATCAGCCCGCTGTATTTGATGAAACACGTAATTAGTATGCAATTGAGTCACCTTGAAGATGGCAATTGCCTTGGCCAGGCCAGGCTAAATGATTCTGTGGGCTGTGTGTGGCCAGGCATTCCCCCTGCCTGTCTACAGAGAAAGAGCCATGAGGTCTCTATGATAAGATCTTCGGGGGAATCACGGGATTAAGCGATATTGGAGTCAGGAGAGAGAAACCTGAGGCCAGGGAATTAGGTCTTCAGTTGAACAGTGGAAGGACAAAGGTAGGAAGAAGGGCCCAGTTTGGAGAACACATACCAGTAAGCTGTGGCTCCTCTTTGCTTTTATTCAGGGCTCCACAGTGCCCTCATCTTCTTGCGCAAGCAGGCCTGAGGCCTTCTGGACTGGAACCCACTCTGCTCAGCTCTGTGACCTCAGTGCTGACATCACCACCTCACACAAGGCATTCTGGGTACTCCCCTTAGGTGATCTGGATCCCTGTGAGCTCTTACCCACCCTGCCTTACCTCTTCTGCTTTCTCTCCCTTGATTTCCTTCTTCATAGGGGGAGTCCTGGGCTGACCGTTCCTCACGCTAAGAACTCCAAGAGCCCTGCTGCCCCACAATCTCATGTGTTGTGATTGGAGACTTAAAAGGGGATTAGACAATTGTAAATATTCCCTCAGTCTTCAGTGACCCTAGTAAGAGCTGAATTCATCTTCTTCCTACCGGAAGGTTTCCCTTCAGGCATCCTGTTTCCCTGTTTTTGTCTGAATCTCTTATCACTTTTCTGTGTTCATTATCTAATGTTAACCTGTCAATGATTAGAATTATGAACTATTTATATATTTTTAAGTATTAATTTGCTGCTGATGATTTGATGTATGAGAGAGAACTCGGGGACAACTTGAATAGTTCTTTGTTTACTTAAAAAAATTATTATCCCCCAGAGAAACTCAAAGAATGAAGTGTATATTCACTGAGGTGAAATAAAAATACTAAGAAATAAGCAGATGGTTAGACATAAAATCAGCATACTGTTAAACAGTTTCATATGTATTTGAGATGTCAATTTCATATCTAGATGAAGATGGGGAGAAGTAGTTGAATACGACTAGTGTAGAACTAATCACAATGTAGAAAACCATTGACTGGTTTAGCATTAGATAATGACTTCAGAAAAATAAAAAAATCTGATGGCAACATTAAGAAGTCTGAAGTATGAAGAGAATTTCAAAAAAGTAATAAAATGGAAGAAAAAAACAGGAAGAAAAGAAGAAGAATTTCAAAACAGAATGACTAGCCAACTATATCAAATGATGCTGGTAAGTCAATAGAATGAGAAAAGAGAATTGACAATTGAATTGGGTAGTAAGAGAGGACGGTATACCATGACTGTACCTATGTAGAAGGGTGGCAGGGCCTTGAAGCCCGGTGGGAACTGAGTTAAAAGCAAATAAGCTGGAAAGCAAGGGGATCCAATAAGAATGAAAGGGGATGGTGGCTATCTGGATGTGGGGTTCAACAGCTTGTTAGTATTTTCTGTGTTTTTTGTAGTAATTAATGTTTTTATTTTGGTAGGAATAATACAACGAGGAAGATAAAAGAGAAGATACTGGAGGAAAGGCAAACCAAGAGTAAGTCTTGAGTAGAAAAGTTAAGGTAGCTTTGGAAGTGCCCTAGTGGCTTAGGAACACGGACAGTTCTTGTCCACACAATGGAATGGAGGCCATAGTGTTTAAGTTGGTTGGTCTTAGCAGACACAGTTAAAAGGTCTTTGTTATCCCTTTTGTGTTGTTAAGATAAGCAACATACCAACGATACTCAGCATACAAAGGGGATATTGAAGATTTGAGAAGAGCAGTGAAGGCCTTCGATGGTCATCTTGAAGAATAAGAGAATTGCTTAAATTGATTAAATTGGTAGAACTTTGTATGCAGAAACCTTTGGAATGTAGCTCAGAAAGCTATTTTAACACACCCATTAGGTGACTCTGATGCAAAATCTGGTGAAAATCATTGACTAGAAATACACAGTTAAGTTTACTAAAGACCAACTAAAGCTTCCAGTAATTAAATAAAATATATCAGCACAATCATACACGTTCTTCTACTTCCACAGAGATTACGGAGAGCTGGGCGTAACTATGATGGGTTTACTAGGTATTATACTATTGAATCATGGGATAATCTTGAAGCTAGATAAGGATGGGAAGCAATGTGAAGGAACAAGGAAATCTGTTCACTTTTGAGATCATTGAGGATGAAAGAAACAGCCACCATGCTGGGGAAGCAGCATGTCTTCAGTGGTCAGGTGACTGTCCTAGCCTAAATGATAAGGAAAAAAATGAGGACCTGTAGAAAGAAGTTTCTGTACATGAGCACTTTGTAGCGTAACATAGTTATGTTATGAGTTCCAAATGGTAGGGGGGAAAGGGTTGGAGAATTGCTAGTGGGTAGAAAACTGAGTCATATGAGGAATTTCAGAGCCTGTTGGGGTAAAAATAAGATGACGTTGAGAGTTTGAACTTTTCATAAACAGAGGGAACCAGAGTGGAAGAGCTAATCAGACTAAAACAGGTGTGTTAATAGGGAAATAGAAATCTGTATTAGCTACCTTGTTTGTTCTTAGGACTTGTCTTTGTGGTTAGTTGCGGTGGCAAAGTAGTCTTTGGTAGTGGACTCGCTAGAAGCACTGAGAGCTTTATAGACCTGTCTCTTGTTTGCTGATGATAATATCAAGGCTAGGGAAGGGTAGTCTGTGAAAGAAACACCCAAATCTTGATGAGTCCCCTTCAGAATTGAGAATCTATTTCTCACTAGCTCCCATGTTCTCGTCCTAGTACTGGCATTACAATTTCTCATCTGGCTTATTGACAAAGCCACTATCTATTTTATTGCTTTCTTGGTTTTCCTCTACCAGTCTGTTTTCTACTCAGAGGCCAGAATGACGAGTTGAATCACAGCACTTTTTTTCCTTTGCTCTAAACACACCAATGACTTCTTTTAGAATACATTATTTGTTTTGGCTTGGTTTTTTTTTTTGTTTTTTTTTTTGTTTTGTTTTGTTTTGTTTTGTAGTATTTCAGAAGGAACTCAGGGCCTCACACATGGTTGGCAAATGTACTACCACAGAACCACACCCCCTGCCCAAAATCGTTAGTAAGATTTCGAATTTTTTAGGTACATCTTGTTTTTCTTTTTGAAGTTCAACAATTATTATATAATAATGAACAATATTTCATATTATATAGGATAGAATACATTATTATATAGTAACTGACTAAAATTTCCACTTCAAAATTATATTAAAATTAACCTAAATAAAAATATATTTGGAGGATGGACAAGGAATTATTCCTCAAACACTGCAGAAGTAGCCTGACTATGGTGCACTCTCATACAGCCTACTTAGCCTGGGTTATTCTTTGCTATGAGGATTACACGGCCTCTGCTTCCCTCCGGTTTCAGCTTAAATGCCACCTTTTCAGAGGCATTCCATGGTTATTCCATAGGGTGTCTTCTCCCAAGTCCTTGTTCTTCATGACACTTGGAGCCACTTCATAAATCCATGTTGTCAACAACTGAAGCCATGTTGGATTATTAAATTATGGCAAGAGCTTATTAAGTTATTTAATAGTTGAATACTTGAACCACAGTTGAATAAATATTCTGCCAGACTGCGCTACTCTGGGTGGGGCAGGAAGAAAAGGTGGGGCTGTGACAGATCTAGAAAGCGGAAGCTGCAGACGTGAGGTATGCCCAAGGGATTGATACTTAGCACAGGTGCTGTGTCCCGGGGAAGGGTTCATTTGTGATGACTGGAATATGCAGTGAAGGCGGCGGCAGCTGCATCTCTGGGTGCTAAGGAAAGACTAGTAGCAGCCCATCCAAGTCCTATAACCGTGGCTGTGACATTTAGTAAGAGGCCCTGATTCCACATCCCCACCAAGACTTGATCAGCTGTGAATTCTTCCTACTCCCACCAGTCATGTTACTCTTTCACTTTCAAAGCTGCACAATGTGAATCTGAGAAATATCTGCCTAAATACCAGTCTTTATGACTAATAGTGCTGTTTTCCTTTCTAGATGTTTATTTTGTGACTATCTTCTCCTACTTGTAAGTCTGTTTAATGTGTCTCTGGGTATTTATGTGTGTAGATACGAGTCTCAGGCTACATATGCACATTCTTGAATACTTAAGCATAGGTGTAACTGTCAGTCTTTTCCCATATTAATATGAGCATGTGACGTGCTCATGTGTGTTCATGTATGCATGATAGGTCAGACAAGGATCTCAAAACTATTTAGTTATTGTTCTGAAAATAATTTAACCGCAGATAAAATCAAGTAGGTGTAGCCATTTTATTGAAATATCTTCCAGCCATGAGCAGTTGTCTTCAGTAGAAAAATCATGGGTTGATTTCTCCCAGGCTAGGACTTCTCCTGGTTGGCAGGATGAGGAGTTGTGGAACAGGCAGGTGAGGTGGTCCAATGGGTCAGCAGGCAGACAGGAATCGGACCAGTAGGCATGGTAGTTACAATCCCTGGGATTTCTTTAGTTTATGAATAGCCGCGTTAGTGTTCCCCTTTGTAGCGATGATGGCCTGAAGATTGGTATGATAATTCTCAAATCCCATCACCTGGAGAGATTTCAGCTGATTTTTGAAACAAATCTCAGGAGTTTCTGGAGGGTGCACAGGGTCTTTGGGGAGGGGTGGGTGCCCACCGCGCAGGGCCGATTCAGATGTGAGGCAGCCCTCTTGCTTGGGCACAACCACATCAGGTGCATTCCAGGCCCTACGCACTGTAGCAGGGTTGCTGCAGCTGGAGGCAGGAGTCCAACACAGGCCTGATAGGTAAAGCGCAAAGCAGGGCAGAAGAACAGGGGCCTCTGTGGCCAACAGCTGGAGACTCTGCTCGATCTGCCACATTGCTCGTGATGCTTTGGGGTTAGCTAGGGCTAAAAGCAGATCAGCAAGCTGTGACTTCTGCAGATATGTAGGCAGCTGCTGCCTTAACTGTTCGCTCAGCTGGCTTGCGTTCGTGGATGACATTATCTGAGCTGCCAGGTGAGGGTGGCTCGTAAGCACCTGCACCATGGCTCCTGTGACCTGGGAGCTGGTGTTCTCATCTGACAGCTGGAGATCTTCCTCTGTCCTCGGGTCCGAGCCGTCTAGAGAGATGGTGGCATCTTTGTCTTTTTCTTGCAACTGCCGAGTGATTTCTGTGCTAGGTAAGGCTGGCACCCCAGCTGGCTGCTGATAACAACAGGGTGGCCTCAGTCCTTGGTGGAGACTATGGCGGTACTCACTCTGGACGTATGGCTCAGCCTGTTCGGGGAAATATTAGCTGAGGTAATCGAGAACAAACCCTGAGAACCAGTATAGCAGATGTGGGTTGTAGAGAGCTGTGGGACCTGGTCTTGCTGTTTCTGGGATGGTAATGTAGGTGGGCACGAGGACTGGACTCGTTCTGATATTTGTCCTGCCAGAAGAGTGGCAAAAGAGTTGACCCTGAAAGGATTTTGCATGTTGTTGAACATTTGGTCATCTGAATCAGCATAGCTGTCACCCTGGGCATTGCTCCTACTTGGAATTGTCTCTAAGCCCAGACTTGGCTGTGAGTTTGATGGGTTCTCAAGGCTTTGTGCATTTTTCTGGGTCTGCATTATCACCTGAATTACAGCAAGGCTCCTGGCCAGCTCCAGAGTCTGCCATATGATCTCAGAATTGTCCAGAAGATGGGAGATGTCTGGGTTCTGCTCTATCAGATGTTGCATGTCTGGGTGCTCTGAGGGAAGCTCTTGCAAAACCCGCATATTGCCTAGAAGTTGCTGGATGTGAGAATTCTCCAGGACCTGCGCTGTACTTACTTCCTGTTTCTGGGTATGCAGTTTGGACACATCAGACTCCACAAAAGCAGTTGATGCCACTGAGGCTTGACCCAAACCGGTAGGTTGGCACACCCCACTGCTCTTTTGTTGGCTGTTCTTGTCCTGGCAGGAAGGGCCATCGGTGGGTGGGTTCTTGGAAGCTTGGGCCAGGGATCTGGAGCCATTCTTGGACTTGATGACCACATGGACAGTTTGACCATCTGTAATGCCCCTCTGACTCAATGTGTCCTGGTCTTTGAGAAGGCGACCCATGAAGACCAGCACTAACTGGTCCTGTCTGCATCTGAAGTGAGCAGAAAGCTTTTCCTTGAACTGCTTCACTGAGATGTCCTCAGCTACTGTGAAGTTCTTCTGGTTGGCTGCTGTCTTCACTATCACCAGAATAAAACCTGAAGCAATATTCCTGTCTGTAGGAAGACTTGAATGATGCCTACTCTGGGGCATTCTGGGTTCTCGAGAGATGACATGAGGCATGGACCCTGGTGGGTAGGCAGAGGACAGCAGGCAGAATCAGGGAAGAAGTGTAAAGGTAGACAGATGTTCTGCTGGGCTTCGCTGAAGGTGTGTTCTCTTTACTGTCCAAAAAGGACAGGAGTGGCTGAGGTCAATCCTTCTTAATGTTCTACCTTCATCCCTGTTCTCCAGATGTGGTCCAGCTGAGGTCTGCTGTGGCTACTGACTCATACTTGCCACAGAGTGGACTAAGTGGCAGTGAGTGCCCTCACAGCTGCCCCTTCTCCTGTCCCACCTGCCAAAGGTGTGACCTACTGCAGAAAGATATTGTGATGACAACTTAAGCTTCACAGTATGTCAGGACTAGTTGGAAAGGGGAACAAATTGGGTGTGGGATTCAATTCGCTATGTGAGACAATCTTTCAGAAAAAAAATAGAAATAAAGATTTTTAAAAGTCAGTTGCTTTTATGGGGGATGAATGTTTCTATGTGGTGGTATGTGCACTGTCTCCTAATGGAATGTGAGGCTTGTTGTATAAAAAGACTTACTAACTCCACTGATAAAAGTTTATTCATTTTGCTAGTGATCTGCCAAAGCTGGGCCTTAGGTAAATGGAACAAGAGTAAAGGTCTTGTGTGGAAAGAGAGGTCAAGTTTTTCTCTAGGATCTAGACTTCCGGTGCTCCCGCATGAAGGTGAAAAGATGTTCCCTTCTCTAGAAGGTAAACATGGGTCTACTCAGGGAGGCTCCCTCTGGGAGGCACTCCACGTCCAACCTAAAGGTATGCCACTATCTGCAATATGCATTTCATTTATGCAATTCACATAGCGTTTTTACATGCTGTCGTAAGACTTCTTAGAATGATTTATTTGAATACTCATGCTTAGTCTTAAGTAACTACCTGTGGGTCAAAACCTTTAGGGGAAGAAGCATCTTTAGGGGCATCTATGAGGCAGGAGTGCAGGTTGTTAGTGGAAGGGGTCAGGCTCAGACATCCAAAACGTCAAATACTCAGTACCTTAGAAATTTGTAGACAAATTTTGATTTTTACTTGGGAAGCTGATTAATTATTATCAAATATGTTGAAATGTCTTTGCTGCTATTTGAGAATAGGTGGAATTGTTGCATATGTAGAGATGAGGATGCATTTGTCTTATAAAGTATATATGTGTAATTGTCTGCAAAATGAAGTAGATGTATATTTTGTGTGACTGAGAAAGCATCAGGAACTGAATCCTTATATATTCCGTACGCCTTGTTGGCCAGGGAGGAGCACTATGCCTTCAGCTAAGGAACATGAAAAGAGATTGAGCCGATGTTTTCAGTGCATTAAAGATTAGCAAAGAAACAGCTCATGATTGGTCAGAAGTCTTCTTGCAGTCACCATGAGGATTCTTTATTGAGACTACCTGGGACCCCCAGCCCAATACATATCAGATTCTACTTATATTCACCAATTCAACAACAGTTACAGGTTACCAACTTTCTGCAGCAGGACTCCAGCTTAAGCAGCTCTTTCAATTGCCTTCAAAAGTTAGAGTAATCAAAGATAATCTTAAAAGTTGGTCTTCAGATCAAGACCCTGCCTCTTCTCTGTCCAGAGACTTAACAAGAGTATACAAGTAAGAGAGGGAGCTTTTCTCTCCCTCTCCAATGACCATCTTCCATGGATCTCCTGAGTGGAATAAGAATTTCTCAACTTGATGCTGAGAATTTGAGGACCTGTAACTGTAGAATTCTAGGAGCTAGATTTGTAGTTTTAAAACACAGACTCTGAGATGCTAAACATAAGAGAAAATAGCGTTTTCCTAATTGTTTTTCATGCTGAATATTTCTCCCTCTATTACACTGCCCCTCCCTCATGCTGGGGATTGAACCCACGGCCTCTGGCATGCTAAGCACATGTTCTACCATGATGGTACATCCCAAGCACCACTCTAGCTAATGTACTTTTTGTTTTTCAATTAAATCCTCCCAGATTATTATTAAAGAGAACTTTAATGTGTTCATTGAGATATGAATGTGTTCATGGAGATATTAATTACATAAAAATTAACAAGACATAGTTAGTGTTTCTCGATCAACAGGGTTCACAGTCATCTGGGAAAGCGGTCCCCTTAGAACTGAGAAGAACAGACATGCTTCTACCAAATCCCTGCCCAGCTCTGGGGTCTCGAGGCCCAGAGGGTTTATTGGATTTGATAAAATTTGGTGGAGCGTGAGCCCCAGGCGGCTTTTTGACTGGTAGTCTTGGTAGCTTGGACTTCAGTGTCAGGAAAGTGATGTCATAATTCACCAGGAAGCCATCATGGGAGGCATAGCGCTTGTGGCCTGAGGGGCATTAGTTGGTGCTATGCAGCGTTTCCAGCATCTTGTCCGACAGCATGCTAAGGTGGCTCTCCTTCACAGCAGTGTTATCAAAGGCATGGATGATGTCCTGGTGAGTGTCCAGTGGGTGTAAGGCATAGAGCACCCCACAGGCCATGAAAGCCGCTGGCAGGCAGGGCTGGCTTGTGCTGGCTGGTGTGCCAGGTCCCTTCTACTCATGCTGGCATTGAGGAGACTCACAACCAGGTTGCCCTTATTGTGAAAGATTCCACCTAGATCAAAGAAAGTATTTTCTTTGCCAATAAACCTGAAGGAATTAGGCTGATTCTAGAAATGCTTTTAAAGAAAATGAGAAGTATGTTGGTACTGGCTCCACAATCCACTTCTCCTCATGGTTAGGACCTCAGACAGAGAAAGAGAGTAGTTGGCCAGTGAGGACACACTGGTCATCCACCTCCTGCTTTCCTTTATGCATGGGGGCAGGGGGGACAAGCCCAAAAGAATCAAGGAGAACATGGAAGGCCACAAAGAAGTGGACGTCAGTTCTCTGAAAAAAAGTTGAACAACTCTGATTTCAAAGAGGCTATCTGGGGGCATCTTTTCAGGTCTTGGCACTTTTGGCCTTCACTGTTGAGCTCACTGTGGAATTATTGCTCAGAATATTTAAGAGATCAGACCTTTCCAGGCTTCCTTAAACTGAGCCAAGAGCGGGATTGATCTTGGCTGAGGAGTAGCTAGAGCTGAGGGGACAGGACTTCTCACCTCTGTGTTATGGAGGTAGATTAAAGATGAGAAACAGGCAACCCGCTTCTCTGCTTCCAATTTTGCTTCTGCCTTGACTTCTCCAGCTTATCCATTGAGCTGATGGTGTGCCTGGGACCTAGAAGACACCAAATCTGTTCCCATGACAAGCCTGAGAGAGAGTAAGTGGGAGCAAAAAGACTTTATGGGCTTTTTCTGCAACTACCTTTAGGGATCATGAGCACTCAGCCCCTAGTCTCAGCTGTAAACTTTTAATGAGGGATTAGCAGAGACCCAAAGCTGTCTCTATGGACTTTCCTGGGTCCCAAGTTTACATACTCAAGACTTGAAGAGAGGTAAAGAGTGAGAAAAAAAAGGTCTCTGTAGAACTATCAGATGGAGTAACAGCAAGCTGAGGTGGAGACGAGCTTCCCTCTATACAAATGACAGACTCAGAAATTGACAGCCATCATATTTCAACATAGTTCCTATCCCTTAGCCCTGTAAAAAGACAAAGTGCCTTGGTGGGAAGAGCCTGGGTATTCACTGCCATGCAACCTTGAGTACTCACCTTAACTCTGCTGACCTTGGATTATTTTTCTGAACATTAAGAATTAGTATATCTGCCTCAAAAAGCAACTGCAAAAAATAATGTATGTGCATAAAGCACTAGAAAGGATGTCTTGAGCTCACACTTTATCCAAAATTATAAGACTTGGAAATAGTTCAAAGATGTCCTGTCCATCCAGTATAAGATGCCTGCTCAAGCCACATGGAGAATTGTTGTACTTTAATAACAGGCATGATTAGTTTTCCAGTACAGCCCCTGCCTCAAAGCACGTACTCCCGCTTAGAGTAGCTTAATAGCTTCCAGAATGTATCACAGATGTGGGGCTCCTGCACTGTAACTCCTGTGCTGAACTTCTTGATCATGCTACACATATACGAGAGTTTGGCTTTCTGAAGATGACCTCAGCAGAAGCTACTCCCTCATTCCTTCCTGGCCACAGTAACCTTCGTCAGCCTTAGCAACTTTCCCTGACATAACAACTTTGCAGGCCATGGCATTTGCAATTGTCTAACTGATGACAACAACTCCGATCTGCGGTGGGGACTTGTCTCCCTTAATTCATAGCCCATCTGCCTGTTGTCCTAACATGTCAGTCAAGTCCTCTTTGTCTGCTTCTTCCCAATCCCCTACCCACATGCCAACTAAACAGTCTAATCCTCGACCCTCAGGCTGGCTAATTCACCTACACTGAATTAAAGCTTGGATCATAATCAGGACCTTACGCCTAGACTTGTTACCCAGGTGCAGGGTCATGGTGCCTTACACCTGACTTCTTAACCAGCCATGGGGTCATGTGGCCTTACACCTGATTTCTTATCCAGGCTTGGGGTCATGTGGCCTTACACTTGAACTTCTTACCCAATCGCGGATCATGTGGCCTTGTATCTGACTTCTTAACCAGCCGTAGGGTCATGTGACCTTACGCCTGGACTTCTCACCCAGGCATGAGATCATGGGAGGATTAAACTTTAACTTCAAATTCTCTTGTTGTTAGTCATATTTTTGGCTTCATCTGGGTCCTTCCTTGACCGAACAACTGACAAATTACATTTGATTTTAGTCACTAGTTTGAATGGAAGTGTGTTTGTATTTGGCATTTCAGGTTCATTTGTTCTTATAGAACAAATTCCAACAACAAGAAGAATATTCTTATATAAATTTAGCCATGTCTTTTAATATCTCATAAATCTCAAATCCCCACTCACATTGAGCCGATATCTTGCAGTGTCTGTGTGTCTGCGTGTGTGATTATGCACGTGTTGCAATCTAAAGTTTTCAGGAATAGTTAGGGTGCTGTATCCCAGAAAGCATGAGCAACAAGCCCATCGTGAAAATCTGATGACTCAGCCCTTTGGTTTCTCAAGGAGAAATTATTTTTCTCGACTAGCTCATGACTAACAAAACTCAAGCCTGTATTTGGTCAAGAATGATTCAGCATCTGCAAATACACTTCTAACTTGGTATCGAAGTATCTTCTGATGGAACAAGGACAGCCATAAGATATAAATATTGTTCAGTAGTTACCTACTGAAATTAAAGAACAAAAAGAGAAGATTCTAAATAAAAAATGAGCTCAGTTTCAAGTAGACTGGATCTAAGGTGAGATTAGCAGCAGTAATTGGTAAAAAATAAAGATGTAGCAGCTAATATTACAATGGCATTTTACGACGTGTAAATAATTCGCATACACTCTGTCTTTGTAGTATGGAGCCTGTGAAGTAAGAAATTAAACACTAAAAGTATTTGAAAGATCACTTCTAAAAGCTAAGACATGTATAAAGCTACCACAAAAGAAGTCGTAGATACAGAAATATAAGTTGTCCTGGGAAAGAAGGGAGAAAAACAACTAACCTGAACCAGTGAAAAACAAGCAGCTAGTAAGGCCAAGAGCCTCTTCTTTTGCTCTGCTTTGGTTTCTTTAAGTCCCTACCTACGTATTTCATGGGAGCTGTTCATGCGAGTCACCGAATAATCTTGGATTTGCATTCCTACCAAGATGAATGAAGTACGGACTTTGAAATTACCTCTGTTCAAAAGCTATTTATTCATGATTTCTGCAATAAACTTTTAGAAATGTCTGCCCTTGGCTAATCCATGTACGTAGCAAGATGGAACTTAACAGAAAAGAATAAAAGAATAACAGAAATTCTCGCATCTATCTGGAAGCTTTTAGTAAGTTGGCGAGGAAACCACAATCCTAGTGTAGATGGACTTGGTTTAATTTAAGATAACCGGAGTCCCGTGCAAGTAGAGCCAAAGGGTGGTTATCAGAGACTCCAGCAGCCTGCAGCAAGGAGAGGGGAGGGGCGTTGGGAGAGGGTGCAAAGTTCCCCTTGGTTAGGAGAAATCAATTCAGGTGATGTTTTGCACAGCACAGTGACGACTATATTCTTCAAAATTCCTAAAATAATAGATTTTGAATGTTCCTACGGTATTGGTAGGAATAACTATGTTAATTAGCCTGATTTAATTATCCCACCTTGCATACACATATGCAAATATCACATGACACCCTACACATATGTACAATCGTTTCTCAATTAAAAAATTGAAAATCGAAATAGGTAGTTTTTCCCATTTTATTGATATGTGTAAGTGCAAAATCTAAGGTTTACAATGAAGTTGAGCATGTTGTGCACGTACCTATCTTGTCTAAGTGACAAGTACTTTACCACTCTCCTTTTGTCCCTCCCTTTACCCTTTCCTCCATCCCTCCCCACCCTACACCCCTGGTTCACTTTGTTTTTAACTTTAAGTTCCATGAGATAGTTGTGATCTGGGTTTCTCATATCAGAGAGACCATTCCATGTTTCACCTTCTGCATGATGTTCTCAAGTTTCTTCCATTTGCCTGCAAAAGCCTCCACGCTATTGGACTTTATAGATGCGTAGTATTCCATTGTGCATAAATACCACAGTTTGTGTATCCACTGGTCTGTTGATGGGTATTTTGGTGACTTCCATATTTTAGCTATTGTTAGTTGTGCTGTTTTATGAACGTGGATATACATGTACCTCTGTTGTATGTTGTTTTGACCTCTTTTGGAAATATTCCCAGGAGGGGTGTCGTTGGAAGGGGATATTTATTTCCAGCCTTTTGAGAAATCTCCATACTGCTTCCCAGAGTGGTTGTATGAATTTACATTCCCACCAGTAGTGCAGGAGGGTTCCTTTCTCCTCACAACCTCGCCAGCACTGATTACTATTTGACTTGTTGATATAGTGAAACACTGAACCTCCTAGAAGACAAATTAGGCAAATATCTAAAAGACATAAGAGTAGGCAAAGACTTCCTTGACAAGACACCAAGAGCAAAAGAGTTTTTTCCCATTATTAACAAATGGGATCTTGTCAAATTAAAAAGTTTCTGCACAGCAAAGGAAACCGTCAACATTGTAAAAAGAGAACCCCAACAGACTGGGAAAAAATATTTACCACCAACATCTCAGATAGGAAGTTCATAACTAGAATATACAGGGAGCTGAAGAAAAGTAAGCCTACCAAAATAAAGGATCCTAATGAACGGTGGGCAAATGAAATGAAGAGACAGTTCACTCACGAAGAAATGCAAAAGGCCAATAGACACATGAAAAGATGTTCAACATCTCTAGTCATAAGAGAAATGCAAATCAAAACAACGCTAAGATACCATCTAACTCCAGAGAAAATAGTTAAATTTTAAGAGATGACTAGAGATCACAACTCCCATAAAACAGGTTCTGATATCCCTATGTGTCTTTCCTTCCTACGTCCTCTGTTTTCACAAGCATGGGGCTGTGTTCAGTGGGAATAGCCCAGATTTGAGGATTAGAAGATGTTATGCTATCTCTTTGTTAATTTCCTTGCTGTATGCCATGAGAAGTCATTGTTGCTGTTTGGGCTTCAGGGCTCACTTCTAAGAACGCCATATGCACACTTGTGGACCCACGAGGGCTGCTTTCTTTGCCCCTCATGTGTTACCTCTTCCTCCAGCTCCCTCTGCCACATCAGTGTAGACTTTATTTCTGTCCTCAATACCTATCTACCTGCTTCCAGGCCCCCAAAGTATTTGCAGTTGTTATCCACTCCGCCACTGTCCTCCTCACCCAGCTTTAGGCCATCACGGAGTTCAGCTATGTGTTTTCCTTTGTTGTATTACTATTTTAAGATAATGAATTTGTCTTTGTTTTCTTGTTTACTTGTTACTCTCTCTAGAATAGACACTCCAGAAGAACAAGGCAGAGCCTGCTCTGTCTTGTCAACCCTCATAAGCCTAAATGCTTCGACAAATACTGGGATCCTAGCAGGTAATCAGGAAAGGTTTTCCAAGTAAACTCACAATGATCAAAAGAAGATTGATCGGAGGGTTCCATTTTTCAAGTAGAATCTTATCTAAACACTTAATACACAAAATATGAAATTGTGTATTTACAGTGCTGTGAAGAAGAGGTCCAAGAATTTATCCCAAGCTGTGAGGGTCACTGCAGCAGCTTGGACACCCTGGCACGCATCAGCTTAAATTTTGCTAATCTATGATGTTGCTTCTAGCGGTCGGTCCTCAACATAGGGCATTTTAAAATTCTGATGCCATTGAAATTTGGATGTAGTTTACTAATAGTCTGTAACTTTATTGTAGGGTTCCCTTCCTCAGAGCTGAAACGTATCTTGTGATTGATTGGCTCTTGCCATCAAGAAATTGCAGTCTAGAAAGAAGAGTTGCACAAAACTTTTTACCAGTGTGTTGAAATTTCTATTTTAGCACATCAATGAATTGGCTTTAAGGTGTAGGCACTGTGAGAAGTCCAATCCCTTTTTAAGATCTCCATCTGTTTTCAAAGGTTGTGTTCTCCTGGCACTAATTCTGCAGCTAACTTTCAATAATATTCCTTGGGTGCCGGAAACCACTCCCAGCACCACAAGCGGCTCCCTATAGAATTGTTGCCTATTGCAGACTCAGGATAAAGAGTTTGTTTATCTGTCTGTTTGTTGTTTTGGTGAAAGAAAAGACATTTAAAGAGAATTACAAGGAGTATAAATTACATTCCAGTGTTGTCATAAATGTCCTAAATAGTCATCACCTAATCCCCTAAAAAAGAGATTTTTTTATTGATTTTTTTGTGTGTTGGGGGGAGGGGAGTTAGTCTGTCTTCTTTGGCAGCTCTTAATTAAAACATTTCTCATTCCTCATAGCTGCAAGTTTCAGTTACCAAATTTTACTGCTATTTTCATTGGGAATAATTCAGCTCATAGTTGTCACCTCCTTCCTTTCCAATCACATTCTGTACAAGCCCATACTCCACAAGCCAAGCGATCAGCAGGGATTCCTCCAGACACATAATCTGCTTTTGCGCAGAGACTGTGTCATTTTCCAGGTACTGGAAACAGCTGCAGCTGTTGTTACTCGAAGCTTTTCACTCTTGCTACATGGATAAGCACTATTAAGTTACCCTTTCCATTTCTCAGCGGGTCATCATTCTGCACTTTTGAAAGAAAACAAAAGCACGACTTTCTCTCTGATCTGCTTGGTCTTTACTCCGTAGACAATGGGGTTGAGCGCAGGTGGGATGACAATATAGAGGTTGGCAAACACGATGTGGAAAGTGAGGGAGACATTGTGCCCAAAGCGATGGGCAAGGATGGAGAAAAATGCGGGTGTGTAGAACATGAGGATGACGCAGACATGGGACCCACAGGTACCCAGGGCCTTCTGGCGAGCATCCCGGGATGGGAGGCGAAAGACAGCACAGAGGATGAGGACATACGAGACTGCAATGAGAACCACATCTGAGATGACCGTCAGGATGGGAACACAAAAGCCGTACCAGATGTTGATGGAGATATTGGCACACGCAAGCCGGGCAACTCCTATGTGTTCACAGTATGTGTGCGGTATGACGTGGGTCCTGCAGAAAGGTAGGCGTGTCAGCAAGAACACAACTGGCAGTATGATGCAGAAGCTTCGAAAGGAGATGCCCACAACAATCTTGATGATGGCCTTTGGGGTCAAGATGGTGGCGTATCTCAAAGGGGAACAGATGGCCACATAGCGGTCAAATGCCATGGCCATGAGAATGGCGGAATCCAAGACAAAGCTGTAGTGGAGGAAGAACATTTGTGTCAGGCACCCCGGGAAGGTGATTTCTCTGGCCCCCAGCCAAAAGATACTGAGGGTTTTGGGGACACCCGCTGTGGACAGAATGAGATCTGTCATGGCCAGCATTGACAGAAAGAAGAACATGGGCTCGTGAAGGCTGCGCTCCACTGCGATGAGGTAGAGAAGGATGCAGTTCCCCATCACAGCCACAAGGTAGACCGTGCAGAAGGGAATCCCAATCCACACGTGGAACTGCTCCAGGCCCGGGATCCCCACCAAAATGAAGGGTCCTGAGTTGAAACTGCTCAAGTTGAAAATGACCATGGCAGAGCAGGATGGCACAATGACCTTGGGTCCTGAAGACAGCGTCCTTTCTCTCACTTCCAGCCAGTCATAGTCATTGACTCCTAAAGGCAGAAAGAGTGTATATTGTATCAGTGTCCAAAAGAATGCCTTCGAAGTGAAGAAAGTTAAAATGAAAAACGATGGAAGCAACACACATGAACCAGGACTGTCCCACATGTATCAAGATACTCCATTATCCTACCTAAAGAGAATCTTTTTTGTCCTCTGATAATTCCAGGTTTACAAAGCTCTTCCAGAAGTCCTCCACACTGGCTACACTTCTCAGTATACACTGCCCCTGACTTAAGTTACCAAATCACAGGACACCCTTTTTCATGGGCTAGTAGATTGCAACTTATAAGGAAGTTGTTGAGCTATGTCTCCTACATCATTGTACCATATTGATTTCTGCCTCAAGACAGCCACTTGCTCCCTTAAAGACTACCCAATCTTTGCAGCCCCTATGTTTGTGATAGTCACTACTCTTTACTGCCACCCATAACTGAATTCTGTTCTGCAAACACTCACTGAGTTCCTACACTATGGTGGATAGCATAGGTAATCTCTTTTTTTCCTGCAGTACTGGATATTGAACACAAGACCTTTATTCTAAGCTACGTTCCCAGTTCTTTTATTTGAGACAGGGTCTTGTTAAGTTGCTAAAATGCCCTGGCTGGGCTTAAATGTAATTCTCCTGCCTTGGCCTCCAAAGTGCTGAGATTACAGGCCAGTGCTACCAGGAAAGTCCTCTATGGCTGATGCTCTGAGCATTTTCTTAAAAATAAAAAATAAAGGAAGAGGAGAGAAAAGAAAAGGAAAAGTCTCCAGAACACAATAAGCTATGTGAACATCCTAATACTTGATTCTTAGTAACACTATCATCAAGATTTTTGTCTGAAAGAATTCTGTGTAAACACATATTCTATTGGAAGATACATAGACCCCTGAAACAAAAGCTGTCACACCCAGACACACACAATACTGACTTTCTTGGGTACTTCGGGCTGTACCGAAACTCTCATACATCTTGCCATCAAATTCTCACACAGAAGCGCATATAACCATACACTCCCTATCCTCTTTCTCGTGTCAAAGAGAAAATGAAGTGAGTGTTTTATGACTGGATTTTGTCACTGCTGTATGCTTCGGAAATTTCTAAAAGCTTTTGTCTAAGAATTTGTTTTTCAAAGACTAGGTTCTATGCTTTATCTCTTCTCCAATAATGTCCCCACCGATGTTTTTGCCTAGAAATTTCCTTGTCTTCCACAGGTAAGCGGCCAGGCCCAAGGCCAGGACCACCCAGGACCAGCAGTGAGGGGGCCTGTGGTGGCTGTACTTTCATGCCCCCAACCTGACCAAAACTCATGTTCAGCCTTGTCTCTTTGCTGGATTTTGCTCGTTCTTTGATTCAGCTCAAGTAACTTCCATCCCTCAAAACAAGACTGAGTTTATCCACTCTACCCCGTTAGGCAAAGGAGAAACAGGACTGTCTTAGCCACTTTGCCATCACTGTGACTCAATACCAGACATCCACAACTTGTAGTTTTACAGTTGCAGAAGTCCATTCACAGGTGGGCAGGTGGAAAATGAGGGAAGGACACAACAGGGCTGGAGCGGGGGCAGGGCCAGAGCCAGAGCTCCAGCGGCAGAGATCCTCACAGCATGGCGGCATAGAGAGAGCGACTGGGAAGAAGGGCAAAACCAGCACGCACCCCTCCGGGTCAAGTCCCAAGCACCAGCTCCCTTTCTTCCAGGCCCCACTTCCAACCCTACACAGTATCCATAGGAACATGAGGCATTTGGGGAACCCTCCAGATCTAAACCACGACAAGAACCCATTGCTTTTTCTGATCCCTCTGGATCTATAACTAAAAGCAACTTTTGAAGCAACCTATCCTATGTCCAAAATTTCTACATTCTACTCCTTGAGATCTCAGTGGGCCACAGCCCATCTCCCCAGGTCCTGACAATCTCTGGGTTAATCATCTTTATTCTTGTACTTCATCACCTCTCTTAGTCACCTTCATCTTGGACTTCTATCTACAGGTGCAGAAAATTCACCTGTTGTGCACATCAGCAACCAAATAAAATTGCTCAGCCACTATGGTAAAAAATCCGACTTCTAGACTCCTCACACACTGGAACAACAAACCATCTGCTTTGTTTGGAACTCAGGTCTCCCAGCATGTCTAAGATCGTTCTTTTATTCAACATGCTGGAGAAAGATCCTTGATAGTTTTTATACTTCCATACATTCAAATACAAGATATATTTACACAATCCTCTGAAAACTTTCACAAACACATATGGGCACACAAACTGTTCTATCTCAGACTTGTCATTCCACAAGCAGACAAATTCACAATGTGTGTGCCACAATCTAAAGGCATTTGTTTTTGTTATCAACAAGAAAGGAAGACAAATTTGGGTCCTTTGTAGGAAAGTGGATGCGCCTTAGATCTTTATGCTTAGGAAAGTGAATCGGACCCAGAAGATTAAATATCACATGGTCTCTCCAACGTGAGAAACCCAGAGTATAAATAAGTGCGGTATAAATGAGTGGAGAGATGTTAGGGTGCAGGCAGAGGGGTCTGTAGACAGGGAGAGGGGGTGTCAGGGGGCGTGGGAGAGCAGAAAGAGGGAGGGGAAGTTGATGCAATATGTACGTGCAAAGATTTCTCAAGCTTAATGCGACTACTATATATCACAAATATACACTAATAAAAGATAACTCTTGAGAGAAGAAAGATGGAAGGGGTCACATGAGAAAAGTATATTTCTAGCTTAAAATAAATACAAGATTGAACCACTGTAGGTAGTATGATTTTTAATTAGATTCTTTTTAAACAAACTAGGTATGGAATGTAATTAATACTTAGAAATTTTCGTGATTAATTTTTAGTTCACAGTTATATATTTATCAAATACAATATGATGCTTTAATATATGTTTGCAGCATAAATGATTAACTCAGTCTGATTTAGAAATCCATCACCTAATATACTTGTCATTCAGTTAAAATCTATTTTACAGCAATGTTGAAATATATAATGCATATTTCATTGCAGCTACCAGGACATTATTCTATAAGCCACAGGGATTTATTCCTCCTGACTGATTTAGACTTTATATCATTTGGCCAGCATAGCCTTTTTTCCCTCAATTACCCCCTTTCTCTCAAGTCTGGGAATCATCCCCTTGTCCTTAAGAAGAATGTTATTCAGCCTCGAAAGAGGCAAAATATTCTCAGTAGCAGCACCATGGATAAAACCAAACACAAAACGGGACTGGCACTGAAAGGCACTCGTCACATCACTCCGATGCGGGAACTAAAAGGTTGAGTTTGTAGATGAGAAAAGTATCCAGAAAAACTGAAGGATAAAACAGTTACTAGATGAAGTAAATAAATTAGTGTTATTTTATTAGATGGGATTATCATATTATGAATTATGAGAGACACACATGCGTAAACACAGACACCCCAATATGCTGATAAACTGCTAAGAGGACTGCATCCTCCTCTGGAACCAGAAAGCTAGACGCCACAATTTCATTTATTCCTAACCCCACAATTAATTCAGCATATAAATTTGGCAAGCTTTTGACCTGTGGGTTCTCCTTTTCTGAATTTTGTTTAATTATTTTGTTTGTTTGTTTTTGAGACAAAGTCTCACTCTGCAGTCCAGCCTAGTCCTGAATTCACTATGTAGCCCATCCTGACCTCAAACTCGCAGCAATCCTCCTGCCTCGGCCTCCCACGGGATCGGATTACAGGCACGCACCACCACAGCCAGATAGTTTCTATGTGATGCTGTGGAATCAAACTCGGGGCCTCTTACATTAGGTGAGTGCTTTACCCATGGAGCTACACCCCCAGCCCATCTTCATTTTTAAGGACCTAATGTTTTTTGCTCTCACAGTTGTTAGCATGACAAAATGAGACATATTCTCCCAAAATACTCTTTGGTGCAGAGTACAGAACATAGAAATCACGCAGTAAGTGTTTCTTATTAGGAGACTGTATATTGTCACACGAGTATTATCTTTGACACTGAGTCTACAATGCATACAACCTCCCAAGTGCACTTGTGGCCACACAAGCTCGCAGGTGCGCTTGGCTCTTCTCTGCAGTCCGGTGGATTCCTTTGCCTGGCACGGCCACTGCAGAACACCGCGACCCACAATCACCCTCAGCCCAGGTGTAAAACCGTCCACACCAGAACCAGCTCCCAGCTGGAAGTTGCTCAGGGAAGAAAGAGCCCAGAGGTGGGACGCCGAAAGCTCCTTCCCTCTCTTTCTCGAAATCTTATTTCCAGTCAAACCTCCTCATGCAGCCGACACTCACCTGATCTTGGGGATGGGATTGAGGGAAAGAAGAAAGAATTCAGTAACGGGTGCGAGACTATCTGCAGGAGGGCCAAGGCACTCGCCGCGGAAGCGAGGAGTCAAGCAGGCGGGTGCTCAGAGGCTCCCTTTCCTGCTCATTTATCCGTCTGAAGAGGAAGTAGGCAGGTAGAGCCCTGGGGATAGAGGTGCCCTTTCTCCTCCCTCTCAAGGGAGGACAACGTGGAGTTTCTGTTGTTAACTCTGCCCGCGCCCCTGCTTCAAAGCGCAAGGGTGCTGGTCTTCGCTGCTGCCTTTTGCGTTCGTCTTTGCACTTGAGCCGATTTGCACGTGGGTGAGAGGTCATGTAGGTACGTGCCTCATAGCCTCACCTAGGTTTCAAGAGCGTGTCTCACCAGGCAAGCATAAATTATTTTATCTCCCCATAAAAGTAATAATACTTGGAAACGCCTTATTTTTCTTGTGTGAATGAGTTGTTTTGTTTTGTTTTGCAGCGGGGGTTGATATCAGGACCTCCTGAATGCTAGGTATGTGCTTTGTCATTGGTTGACACCTCCAGCCTCTCTGTTTACTATTTATTCATGTTATAAGCATTCGATGTACTATGTAACTTACAGCAGTTACTTTATGTAAAAACACAAATTGATGGTAAGAAGAGCAATACAGCTCCTTCTTTCCCAAGAATAATCTTGGGCTGGGGGAGTAGCTCAGTGATCACAGAACTTGCCTAGGAAGGGCAAGGCTCTGCGTTTGATCCCCCAGCACCATGTAGTAGCTGAGTCTGGTAGTACAGACTTCTAATTTCAGCACTGGGGAAGCTGAAGCAGGAAGGTTGTTGTGAGTTCTAGGCTAGTTTGGACTACACAGTGAGTTCAGGACCATTCTGGACTATAGAACAAGACTCTATGAAAGAAAAAAGAAAGAAAGAAAGAAAGAAAGAAAGAAAGAAAGAAAGAAAGAAAGAAAGAAATGATTTTTACCTCCCATTTCTTAACTCAGTGATTTTTCTCCAATAGACCTGAAGTCTTGAAATTTTTAAAAATTTTATATATTATTGAAGGGCTTCTTGCTACTGATTTACAGAAGAAATTTTATTAAGTCAACAGGATTATTTGATTTTTTCCACCAATCTCTTCACATACGCATTACCAGGTCACTGAATTCCTTTAGGACAGAACAAAAAGATGAGTTGTCATCTGTATAATAAGTGCCCGACAAATATTTATCATTGTTGTTATTATTAGCTATTGCATATATATATATATATATATATATATATATATATATATATATATATATATATATCTCAGGTCCTGTAGCACAGGCCTGTAATCCGAGAACTCTGGGAAACTAAGGTAGGAAGACTGCAAGCTCAAGCCTAGCCCAGGCAATTTAGTGACACCCTGTCTCAAAATCACAAATGAAAACAGACTAGAGATATAGCTCAGTGTGAAGTCTACGAGCTCAATCCTCAGTACTTAGAAAAATCTAACGGTATTATTTATTATAATAAGTTACTACAAAGTTACTTAGCTATATAAGTAACCTTAAAATGATATAGGGTTAATTATTTTGCAAAATACACAATAAATAAATCTTTCAGAGATTTATTGAACATTAGAAATAAACAAATTATGATAAAAATTATGATGAATGTTTACATCTTTTTGAGATAGGATCTTGCTCTGTAGTCCAGGCTGGACCTGAACTCACAATATAACCCAGGCTCGCCTTGGACTCACAGAAATCTTCCTTCCTCAGCCTCTTAAATGCTGTCACTCTCATTAAGTAGTATATTAAACAAGGCTGTAAAATGTGTTTGGCTTGTATCTATATGGATATTGCAATTTTATCTTGATTTTAACATTTTTAGTAAGAAGGCAGATGAGGGGAGCAAAGATAGAATGGGTTAGACAGGAGTAAACGCTTACCTAAAGTCATTGTTTATGGATTTAAAGTATTTATGTGTGTACGTCTCCAACATGGACTGGATGAAGAAAGATAAATCTAAGTGACAAATTCATAAAAAGTTGACATTTAGGTAGATAAGAATACATACAGTGATAGTGGAGAATGGCAATGTATTCAAAAGAAGTTAGCAAAGAGTGAGTATAATCGTGAGCTTTAAACTGGGCAAAGAAGGAGTGAAGTAGCCATGGCAGAGGTGCTGTGGACAGGAGCATGTTTATAGGACCCAGAGGATTTTAGGTCCTGGTGGGATTCAAAGACTATTACAGGAATAATTCTGTGTGTGTGTGTGTGTGTGTGTGTGTGTGTGTGTGTGTGTGTGTGTGGAGAGAGAGAGAGAGAGAGAGAGAGAGAGAGAGATACAGAAAAAGAGGAGAGAAAGAGGGAAAAAGAGCATTTGAACGATGAAAGTCATCATTGGAAAGCAGATGGTCTGAAATTGTGATCATTCATAAGACATAATGAACTTAGAATGTGTGGCATCACCATGGCAGTGAGAGTCTGAAAGGGATGTAAGTCCTGTTCATTTTAGGGAAGGTGGTGGAGAGAGCTGAAGGCCAGAGGAAGAGAAGAGTGCCTATGTCACCATTAAGAATCTTGACACCATCAAGAATCTTGACCACGGAATTATGGAGAGGTAGATTAAAAGTCAGAGCAGAAGCCACTGAGGAAGGAGAGGAAATGTCAGGAGTAAGTAGATAATCAGAGAAGAATGATTAGAGGGCACTGTTAAATAATGAACTGAAAACAGGATCCCAAAGGATGTGATTTGTTTTAAGAAAAAATTGAGAGAAACAACAATAAGGTGTAGGAAACCGGCCAATCTCACCCCCAGCCTAAGGAATTTTACAAAAATGGCGGGAGAGGATAAAGAATTGCCCGCTAGTGAGCCAAGAGACAATTAAACAAAGATAGTATGAGGAATGTTCCAGGAAGATTTTGGCAACATAAGGAATTGCACTAACGGTTCCCTGAATTCCAGATTGTCTGGTAAAGGATATGAAAGGTTGGGTAGCAGAGGTATATGGAATGCAAAATAACGAAAAGCACATCCTTTTGGATGACTGGGTGATGACCTGGAATTGTGAACTTCTTGCATCTTGAACTTGATGACACAGGTCAAGTGCAAAATTGCATTATTTTATGTGGTCTTCCCACAATGGGTGGCAGGGTTTATTGTCACCACGAAGGTTTGATGCAGGTGGAAAGGCTGAGGAAGGTGGGCTGGACAGTTGAAGTCTCTTGATTCCTGGGTCATCACCCCAACATTCCTCTTCACTTTTGGATAAGATAGACTCCCTGTTCTCCACAGTGTACTTAAGGACTTCCTAGGCTCTTCTTCTTCCGGGAAAACAAAGATAAGACCAGATAAGACCAGGGTGTTCTTTTTTTTTTTTTTTTTTTTTTTTTTTTTTTTTTTTTTTTTCTCCTGGAGACAGAGTCCTGCTTTTTAGTCCCAGCTGGCTCTGAACTCACTATGGAGCACAGGCTGGCCTTGAACTCCTAGGAATCCTCTTCCCTCGGCCTCTCAAGTTCCGGGACTACAGAAGTCAACCACCACGCCCAGTCTATATGGTGATGAGAAATGAAACTACCGGCCTTGCGCTTTCTAGGCAAGCCCTTAAACTGCTCAGCTATCCTCTGGCCCCAAGACCAGAACTTTTTAAATAGTTACAAAAAATATTTAAATCTTTAAAAAGTTATGCATTTCCTTCCTATTGCCAAGGAAAGCTGTAAAATCAAAACTAATTGATGCTTGATTTTCTATTTATTAAACACATATTATGCTTCAATTCAACTATCTTGGTTTTAAATTGTGGGGGAAGGCTACACAACCGAGGCTAAATCCTCAATATCAGCATTTACCGAGCTGGGGTCCTGTCAGCTTCCTTTAGAACATGCTGCAGCTTAACATCCTGCCACTATTTTTCCTTGTGTGGAACACGCGTAAATTCTACTTCCCGGCACTCGGGGTCAGGCGTTACACGCAGTAGAGGGAATTCTACATTTGGAATTTGGCTTTCCCGGCTCCTCCAATCCCTTCGCATCACGTGTGAGAATAGATATTTTTCGAATTTGGCCTCCCAGGCCGGCTTGCTTGGCTTCCTCCAATCCGGATCTTCGAGGCACTTCCGCATCCGGCGTGTTCTCCCCTCCCCTCCCCCGCCCCGAGAACCTTCCTGTCCCCTTCCGGATCCGCCTGTGTGGCTGAGGTCGGGAACCCCGCGGCCTTAGCTTTTCCCCGCCTGGGATTGCATCTCTTCTCTCAACATCCGGGATTGGCTGGTGCTGGGTGCAGAAATGCAGGAGTTTTGCCAGCTTAAAATGTGACCCAAGCTTGGGAAGGCGTACAGAAAGACTGATCTGGAACCTGAAGTGACTGTCAAAAACCTAGCGTCCAGCAAGGCTGACGCAGGAAGCTGGATTGCTTGGGAGAGGCGACACCGAAACTTGGATTAAAAGATTCATCGGGCCAGGGTTGTGACACCAGCAGGGCACCCACAGTTCCTCTTCCCTTTCTGCTCTAGAAGGTAAGACTTTTTTTTTCTCCATTTCTTTTTTTCTCTTTCTTTCTTTTTTTTTTTTTTTTTTGAGATAAGGTCTCGTTTTGTACTCTAGGCTTATCTTGAACTCTGTACAGCCCAGGTTGGCCTGCAACTCACAGCAATCCTCCTGCCTCAGCCTCCCGAGTGCTGGGATTACAGGAATGCCCCCAGCACGTCTGGTTTATTTATTTTTCTAGTTCTTTTAAAGATATTATGCAATTCATAGCTCGGCCGGGCGATGCAGGCCTGTAATGCCAGTCCTCAGAGAGATTGAGGCAGGAGGTTGGCAAATTTCAGCCCAGCCAGGGCATCTTATCAATTTAGGGAAATCCAGTTTCAAAAGTAAATAAAATGAGCTGAGGATGTAGCTCAGTGCAAGTAACTTGGGTTCAATTCCCAATTTAAAAATTATAATATATATATATATATATATATATATATATATATATATATATATATATATATTCTAAATGGATCTGACTTCTTTCTCTAGCCTAATGGTTTTTAAGATTCATCCAGGTTGTAGCATGCATGAGTCACCAACTTTCTTCCTCCTTCTGGCTGAATTATATGTTGTTCTGTTATTACATTTTATCTATTTGTTGTTAGATACCGAATCATTTTTTTCCTCCAGTACTAGAGTTGGGACCCAAGGACTTAATTGCTAGAACCCCATCCCATAATTCTTGGTTTTGATTTTGGGATAAAGTGTCTCTAAATTACCCAGCTTGGGTTGGAACTTGTGAACTTGGGATCCTCCTACCTCAGCCTCCCAGAATGCGGGGATTACAGGGCTGTGCCACCAGGGCCAGCTGGATGGGCTCCACCTTTTGACTCTTTAAGAATATGACTCTGTGAACATTAGTGTGCGCTGCCTGGCTCTTCCACATAGCTAGGAATGAAATTGCTGAGTCATGCGGTAATTGGGGTTATTTTTGAGAGACTACCGGGCTGTGTTGTAAGTGACTAGACAATGTTGCATTTCTGCTGACAGCTAGTCTTCCCAATTCTGGCCACCGTAGTGAGTGTGCAGGTGGATCTTGTGGTTCTGGCTTGCATTTCCCCAATGGTTAGGGATGGCCGACCCGGTTCCTTCCCAGATACTGGCTGATCCTTGTTACATACCTAAGGGAATATGAATACAAATTCACCTTTAGGAAGATGGCATTAATGAATCAAATATGTTAAGATAAATCTTGTTCATTCAAGTAAGACAGCAAATGCCTCATTTTCCTGGATCTCAGGCCTTCAGTCCCTACCTCCCCAAGTCTTGCTTTTTCCTGTTACAAATTGGACTAGAGCCCTGGACTGTATCTCTCCAGATTAGAAAGGGAAATTAGGTAATTTTCTTAAATTTTCCAGTTGCTTTCCTTTACTGGGAGGATTAATTGTATGGATCAACTTGCCACAGCCCCGAAATGTTTGTGGCTTGACATTATTTTGAAAGTTTCCTTGAGGATGTTTTCAAATGGAATTAAAATTTAAATAAATGGGCTTTCAGTGAAACCAGGGTCCTGGCAATGTGGGCGGTGCTTATTCTGAGGCTCAAGGAAAACAAAAGACTGACCTTCCACCCCTGAGAGGTTAATTCTGCTACCGAATGACCTTTGGACGTAACCTGCAGCCTCATCCATTCGTAGGTCTCCAGTGGGCCAGGCAGGCATCTGTAGTGACTGGAGCCAAGTGTTGCGATAATGATGTTTACATTGAATTTAAGTATTCTGTGCAGATAGATTGTGTGTCAGCATTACAGTCCCTTCCCTTCCCACTTTCTGACCCTCCCACAAACTCCCTCTCTTCCCAGCATTTAGTTCTATGAAATGCAGCATTTCCAATATTAGATTTGATTTCTCTTATTCGAGAAATTATTCGGTATTTAGCTTTCTGCATGGGACTCATTTCACTGAGCATGATGATCTCAAGTTGCCTCAATCTACCTACAAAAGCCTCAAATCTTATTTGTCTTTATAGAAGAGTAGTGTTTCATTGTGTACGTATACCACAATTTGTGTATCCATGGTCTGTTGGTGGGTATTTTGGTGTCTCCCACGGTGTAGCTGTTGTTAGCTCTGCTAATGTGAACATGAATGTGCATGATCTTCTGCCTTGGCTTGAATATTGGCCAGAGCGCTCTGTTCCCACTTAGCCCACATCATGCCACGTTGTTCTGGCTGCCAGATCCTCCTTTCCTGATGTACCCCAACTACTATTTAAGACCAGGTGACACTCTTGGCGGGAAGTTTAGCGTTCTTTTCACCATTGCTCTCCCTCAAAACCTATGGTTCCAGTTCCTTGGTCTCTAAATTAAAGGTCCATGGCCTTACAGTCATAGGAGGCCAAAAATTAGGGACATACACAAGAACTTTTATGCTGATAAATTCTAGTGGTTTCAGAAAACGTGCCACTGTGCAAGTTGGTCATCTTTTACACACTTATCTAACTTTAATTGTTTTTAATTTATATTTAGGTACTTGAATATTTTAGGGAGTGCAGGTGTGTTAAACTCTTCTGAGATGAAAGAAAGCCAAAGAAACCCCGTGACAATCCACAAGTATCATCTCTGGCTGTGCCTCAGGAGCTGTGGTTAGCAGGGAACAGGGGCAGCTCTGTGTTTCCCCTTCAACAATTAAGTCAGAACCTGGCCTGGTGGGGCAGGCCTATAAACCCAGCATCCTGGGGGAGGCAGAGGCAGGAGGATCCCAAGTTCTTGGCCCAGCCTCAGCAAGTTAGCAGCATAGTGAGACTCTGTCTCGGAAACAAAAAGAAAAGAAAATGTATCTCTTTGCGGGGTTGGGAGGGTTGAGGGGTTGGGGGGAGGTCTGGGTCTTCCTGAAATCTGCGGAAGCCCCGCCCCTCTTCCCCCTGGTGTCCCGGATTTGGTAAAGGCGGCCAGAGGTGCAAGGCTGCAAATGTTTTGCTCAGCAGCAGGCCACAGCTTCCAAGTTAGTGACCGAGTCCACTTCTGGCTAGCCACTGCTGACCACGCTAGTTGGGAGTTGGGCCCGCCCCACAGGTGAGCTTGGGGTTCGCGGGTGAAGAAGGGTGAAAATTGAGTTGACTCAAGTTTGGGGCATGGGCGCAGAGGCGCCTTTGCAGGCAGGAGTAGGCAGTGGGGGGCGGGGAGGAGGGGGCAGCGAGAGCTACGCTCTGCTTTGGCCGCTGAAGAATGCAGGATGTAGGGGCGTCAAATTTGGGTTAGGTAAAGTAGGCAAACTCCGGCAGTCCGGGAACCCCTCTCCGAAGGGCACAGCTCCACCTTGCGTCCTCCTCCAGGAGGCGGAGGTGGGAACAGCCCCGCTGGGCGGAGGCTGTGGCTGGGGGAGCCGGGAGCGGAGCCACGCCTGCTGTAGGCCCGGTGTCACTCCGGATTAGTTATGACTCCAGATCTGCTCTAAAAAAGTTTGACTACCGGATGCCGGAAGCTCTGGTGGGGTGCCCGCTCTTCTGTGGCTGCCATCTGTCACCTCTGAGGGATGTGACGAAGTTCCTGGGAGTTAATGACACATCAGTAGATACTTTTCATTCCAGCGCTTCCTAATCGTGCATGAGTTCACAGGGACGAGGGACGTTTTATTTAATCCATCAGAGGAGAAGAGTGGGTGTTTGTACCACGCTTGTGTTTTCTGTTAATTCTTTTCACTGGCTGAAAATTAAACTAGTTTGGTGTGATAAAGCAAAATATTCGGAACCATTTTGGTCCAGACTTTCATGATCTTAAAATCACAAATAAATGTAATTAAGATTTGCAACAGGGACTGGAGGAATTGCTCAGCGGTTAAAAGCCTTGCCTAGCAGATACTAATACCTGAGTTCGATTCCTCATCACCACATAAGCCGGGTGTGGTGGTGCACTCCTGTAATCCCAGCACTCAGAGACAGAGACAGGAGGTTTGCGGTGAGTCCAAGGCCAGCCTGGGCTCTATAGTGAGTTCAGGATCAGCCTGGGTGACAGCATAAGACTCTGCCTCAAAAAAAGGATTTTTTTGCAACAGTAAATTTATTGTATGTAACGTAGTGAATATACACGGTGAATGTTTAGGTTGAAAAGTACATTACAGTAAAGAAAACACATTAATTCCCCACAAAATGCGTTTCCTCGCCTCACACTTTTCCCACTGTCCTTGCCAAATTCCGAGGCACCTTGGGAAGTCTTCTTTCCTGAGGGTGTTGATGTGGTGTGCCTAAGGGAAGGGCAAGCTCGTGAGACGCGTCACTGTGCCCTCATCCAGCGTCTTCACCAGATCCACCACGCTGTGGCTTCCGGATCTTCTCCAGAGTTAAGATGATAAGACAGGAAAACATTTTAATTGATTCAGGACATGAAGCAGCCGTGGCAGTGCCACTAAGGACACTCACAATGTCTTTCAGAATTGCTTCTGAGAGTGACGAGAATGACAGGCTAAGTGTGTTCTAAACATGAGGGAGTATTTTGGAGAGGATTAGTGGCAGTGTGTCTTTCTCTAATGTTTAAAATATAGTCATTTTATCATGTTTCATAATTTATCTTTTTACAGCAATAATTGTATGGCTATATTATGGCTTGTCGCTTTACCCGTTACTGTTCTCATAGTGTCTTTCCATTTCTGGGGTGTTATTACATTGCGTTTATGAAGCGTAAGATCTTCCTTAAGAGAATTCAGTACTCTGAATAAAATTTTGTCTTAAATGAAAGTATGCACGTGTGGACAGTGGTGTGGGTCTCATTAAAATAATTAGTATAATGCCACCACAGCTTTTTAACATTATAATTTCATAAATCTATCCTCTACTGAATTGCTGCATGTTTAATAATTAAATCTTTGCCCAGTACGTAGTTGACTTTAAATATTTACCGTTAGGAATTGGAGGAATAGTACAGCTGTTAGAGCGTTTGCCTAGTAGGGGCATAGGCCCTGAGTTCAATTCCCTAGCACCACATAAGCTGGTTGTGGTGGCACATGCTTGTAACACCAGCACTTGGGAGGCTGAGGCAGAACGATTGCTGTGAACTCAAGCACAGCCTGGACTACAAAGCGAGACTCTGCCTCAAAATAATAATAATAATAATAATAATAATAATAATAATAATAATATTGGCATTGCTCTTACTAAACAGATTGAGTGGGGGACCTGGTTCAGGATTTGCAAGAGCACCACGGACCACTAGGAGGCAGCACCCAGCCCCCTTTTGGGCTCACTAGTTCTGCTGCAGTGGCTCATCATAGCCTGCTCAGCTGTGCGTGTGGCCTGCAGCTTGTGTACTAGGCTGGGTACTTTCTCAGGGCTTTTCTCCTGCGTTTTGTCGTCGGTAGGCAATTAGGTTACTTTAAAGTTGCCTAGCCCTTGGGTAGATGGGGACGTTAGTACAGTTTACAGGGGCTCGTGGTCTTCGGGCCTCAGGGAATCATTCTGCAGCAGTATGTGTGTGTGTTCTTGCTGGAGACAGTCAAACACACATTAAGGAATTCCACCTGCTCCCAGCCATTTTGGGTTTTCTTTTGTTTTTGTTCTCGATTTTTATTTATTTCTTCTTGCTGCTTTTGCAGACGGGCGGTGCACCCTCCATGGGCAGTGTGAGCTGCCTTTTTGGGGACCCAAACCCAGCTCAAGCTGGACAAGCAGAGCCAGTGGCGTCAGGGAAAAGGGCTCGGTGCTAGTGACAGCTTAAAAAAAAAAAAGCCAAAAAAGTTCTCACTGTGATTTCAAACAATGATAATGTAATTTAACAACTGCAATAACAAAAAAAATTGAGAATAAATACACCATTTTTTCAAGGAGCTAAGGCCTTGTGACTCCTGCCCCTCCTCTGACACAGGCTTCCGTCTCGTCCTCCTAGCTTAAGGCAGTGCCCCGCAAAGTCTCACCCTCCGGTGGGATCCACTCCCGTTTCCAGAAACAAAGAGCACTGGATCTGTGATATGTATGCGCACGAAATTTTCAAGTTTAATGTAACCGTTGTGTGTTGCAAATGCCGACTAATGAAAAATGGTGGGAGAAAGGTGATAGAATGAGTCTCCTATTAATCGAAAAAAAAAAACCCATGGGTCTCTACATGACCTCTATGACCTTCATCACTGACTATTTTTGGTAAAAATCACAAATTGAGAGCTGAGCTCTAAAAGTAGGATCTTGACATATTAGGTTTGCCTACTCTGCAGCTTACAAATGCATGGTTTTGTTTGTTTGTTTGTTTGTTTGTTTGTTTGTTTTTGAGACAGGGTCTCTCTTAATAGCCCAGGCTGGCCTTGGAGTCTGGACATTCCTCCTGTCTCAGCCTCCTGAGTGCTGGGATTACAGGCACGCACCACCATGCCTGACTTAGTGCTGCTGGGGAATCAAACTTGGGTACTTAGCGCTTGATTTAGCACAATGGGATAACTGTGGAACGATCTGTTATTGGGAAGCTGCAGGTGCTTGGGGTTTGACCTGGAAAGATTGCGTCAATGGATTAATATCTGGGAATGCCCAAAGGAGAGCTTTTAGGCATTTATTATTGACTTGTAGCCCAGGAAATGAAGGAGGGGCACCCACCTTGGCTGTGGGGGGCCCAACTAACTGCTTGAACTGAGGAAGGAAGAAGAAACAGTGTTGCAGCTTCCTCCTTAAACCTCTAGCCTTGTCAGAGTCTCCTGACACCCGCTGGCTGCTCTCTTGGCTTCTGTCTGCAATCCTGGAAGCAGCTCTCCAAGGCTCTGCCGGCTGTCTCCACCTTTGCCAGCTGCACCATGGATAGACTGTGTTAGATCTTCTGAAACTGTGAGCCAAATTAAAGCTTTCTTCCTTTAAGTTGTGGATGTTGGGTATTTTGTTCCAGTCACAAAAAAGTAACTAAAACACTGGGGCAGTGGTGTGTTTTGGTTCATTGAGCTTTGAGAATATGTTTTGGTGGGCTAAGTAGAGGCCAGGCAGGACTGCATAGAGACCAGGCAGGACACATAGAGGCCAGGTAGGTAATATGTCGTACAGAGCCCCTCTTTTCCAGGATCCCTACCTTGCTACCCAATAGGAGTAAAAGAAAATGAGAACCATTTAGTAAAGGTTGAAATTGATGGCTCATAAAGAACGTGTCTGAAATTAGAATAAGTCTTTGCTTCCTCAAGTGTCTGACTTTATCCAGAATAGGACACGAAGCATCTCTACTGTCTCCCTCGTTCCGAGCCTTTTTTGTTGCTGTTGTTGATTTTTTTTCTTCCTAGCATTCCAGAAGAAGGGTCCATCTCAGAAATCACATCTGAGCAGGTCAGAGCCAGGAGAGTAGCCACCATGACTTCAGCAGTTCTGGGGGACATCCAGGATGAGGTGACCTGCCCCATTTGCCTGGAGCTCCTGAAAGAACCTATGAGTATAGACTGCGGCCACAGCTTCTGCCAAGACTGCATCACAGAGAACAGGGAGAAATCAGACCACGCCCAAGCAGGCGAGAGCAGCTGTCCGGTCTGCAGAACCACCTACCAGCATAGGAACCTCCGCCCTAACCGTCACCTGGCCATCATAGCAGAGAGGTTCAGAAAAGTAGGGTTGGGAGCAGAGAGGCAGCCGAAGGCCATGCTTTGTGGACATCACGGGGAGAAACTCCAGCTCTTTTGTAAGGAGCATGGAAAGCTGATCTGCTGGCTTTGCGAGCATTCCCAGGAGCATCGTGGTCACCGCACATTCCTCATGGAGGAGATTGCGCCGGAGTACCAGGTGGGAGTCCCAGAGGGCGGGAGGATGGACAGAGAAACAGCCTTTTGGCAGGGAAGTTTTAAACTCTGTGTTGTGTTGCTATGTAATTTCTTTCTGTTCCTGTCATTTACCTCAAAGGAGACCCTAGAAAATCCCCTCCTGACCAGGGGTAGAGACTTTACCTCCTACTTGCTGAACAAGATAGAGTAGAAGGCCCTGCTGGGGATACAAAGGAAGCCTGATGAGCTGAGGACAAGAGCTGTGTTGGTAGGGGAAGTGTTTGTGGTCAAATTGTTTGCTTCTGAGAAAGATAATTGGCTTATTCCTGTTGGTGTTCATCTCTTGTAGTTAAACCATATTTTGGCCACCTTTATTTTTTGTTTCTTGTTTTTTTTATTATTATTATTTTTCTCCTAACTTAAAACAGGTCAGAATCCTTCTGAGATGAGCATTCCGTGGCTAGATACTGAGAGGTTTAAATCTTCACCTGATTGTTCCTTCCAGGAGATGTTCCAGGAATCTCTGAAGAAGTTGAGAAAAGAACAGCAGGAAACTGAAAGGCTGAAAATTGTTATCAGAGAAAAGCGGGCATCCTGGAAGGCAAGAAAGATCCCTTCTGCCGGTGGCCTGTGACAGGAGGCTGAGCAGGTCACAGGGCCTGAGGGCAAGGGAGACTGGCCTTCTGCGTCACCTGACCTTAGGGCTAGAAGAGCTTCTGTTCCCCGTTCCTTCCTTGCACCCCTTCCACACCGGACATGGGCCTTGTGCGCAGGGAGTAGATGGGGTGTAGACAGCAGACATATCAGAAGCAAAGCCAGGCTTTTGATAGTCACACAGGAAAGGAGCCGCGACTGCAGGTGGCTCCTGTTGTATCATGCTGGATTGTGTTTTGCAGTTGCAGTCTCCTTAGCTTCCTGAAAGTGGGAAGTTAGTCACAGGATGATAGTTCTCTCGCTAGTATTCAAAAGTGGAAGGGGAGGCAGATACAGAGGTGTGGAGCTAGGATGCTGTCTGGACTCTAGCCCTCAGGAATCAGTGCATATCTAGAAGAGTTAGATACAGTGGGGGCGGAGAGCTGGTGGCTTGGGGAGAACTGAAGATTGAGGAAAGGGAGGAAAGAATTCCGCAGGCATTTGCACCCTGACCCCTGGGGAGAGCCGTGCTGAGCCCAGCTTCCCAGCCCTCTGTAGAGGAGGAGCTCAGCCCGCAGATGGTGCCTCTTTTTCTTCCCTCATGCTCAAGAATCAAATGGAGCCTGAGAGACTCAGGATCCAGGCGGCGTTCGGTCACCTGCGAAGGATCCTGGACAAAGAGGAGAAGAGGGAGCTGAAGTTGCTGGAGGAGGAAGAGAGGAAGGGCCTGCGCGTCATAGAGAAAGCCGAGGGGGAGCTGGTCCACCGGAGCCAGTCCCTGAGAGAGCTTATCACAGACCTGGAGCGGCGGTGCCAGGGGTCCACGGCGGATCTGCTGCAGGTAAGACTTGGGAAGGGTCCCTCACCCTATTCTGAGAGTCCAGGAAGAGGGAGCTCGACCTTAACTTCCTCTGTGGGGCACAAGACTTAACTTGGTGGTGGTGGGAAACGATTCTTTGTCCCTGCTGTGCGTCTTCCCTGTTGAACTGCGCATGGCTCATCAAGGTAAGCGTGTGATGATTCAGGCTGCAGCGGATAAGGAAAAGCCTCATGTTTTAAGATGATTTTGAATGGTGGCCCAAAAGTTAATTTGATGCTGTGGAGAAGATCTTCACTATCTGCTGTTTTCTTAATCCCGGTGCTGGTGGCATTTGGGGTAGGCAGTTAGCTGTTGGGAGGGACTCTCAGGTGGATGGTGGGAGGCTTGGCAGTATCCCTGCTCTAGCCGCTAAATCTTAGCAGTGCCATCCTCCGTGTGGCAGTCAGAGGTCCCTCCCCTCAGGCTGGTGGTGCAGGCCCGTAGTTTCATTACTCTGCAGGGCTGAGGCACGAGGATCACAGGTTCAGGGGTAAGCCTCTTGGCCAGTTTTAGCAACTTAGTGAGAACCTGTCTGAAAATTAAATTTCAAAAGGGTTGGAGATGTAGCTCAGTGAGGGTTTGGGCTTGATCCTCGGTACTGCCACCTAAAAATAAAACAAAAAAAGTCTTCCAGACATTGCTGTAAATTCCCAGAGAGAATAAATGTGTTTGAGCTCACTCCAGTTGAGGATCACTGTTCAGTAGGTTCCTCTTGTCTGCGTTGCTGCCCTGGGAATGTGCCAGCTGCTCTTTCTCAGTTTAACCGCAGAAAAGCACATTTTGAATTTTGGTTGTGGGGATCATGCAATTATCAGCCTTTCTTCGCTACCTGTTTTGCCTGGGTCAGAATCATTTAGCATGTGGTGGTTATAGTTATTTTAACAGGTCTTTTGGGGCTGGGCTCTGATCCACGTGTGTGAGGTTTAGAAAGGAGGCCAAGGGGGGCTGGAGGAAGAGTACAGCAAAACAGCATTGCGAGGGCCTCGGTTCCATTTCCCTAACTCCACATTAACTGGGCATGTTAGCACATGCCTGTAATCCCAGCTCTTGGGAGGCTGAGTCAGGAGGGTTGCTGTGATTTAGAGGCCAGTCTGGGCTCCATAATGAGTTCAGGACCTGCCCAGACTACTGAGCCCCTCTCTCTCAAAACGAAAAGGGAAGGGAAGAGGGAAGCAAGGCAGGGAGGGTGGGGTGGTAGGAGAACGGAGGACGGCAGTCGGGTGGGGGGAAGGTCTAGAGATCTGATAGAGGAACCTGAGCTGAATTTGCAGCTTGAACTGAGGGAGAAATGGTGTGAAATTTGAAGGAGTATTTTCTACTAACATCAAAAGTATGCCTGCAAAGTTGGGGCTTGCTGTACTTTGCATATTATGGAGCCTTTAGCCTTCGGGCTGTTTGGTTTGTTGTTTGCTTCCTGACTTCTTCTTTCTGTTCCTTTGCTGGTAGCGTAATTTTCTCTTCACTTACTCTTTTTTATTTTTATTTTTTTAATTTCATTGTGGTGCTGGGGAATTACACCCAGGACCTTGCTCTTGATAGGCAAGCACTCTAACTGCTGAGCTGCAGCCCCTGCCCTCCTTTCTTACTCCTGAACGGTAGGTAGGGCCAGCATCATGGAGTTCCACCAGTCACAGTTTTTACCATGCGCGGCCTGGTTGTACCCCCACGCTTCTTTGGTCATATCTATGTGTTCTCCTTTACCCCTTTGTCATAGCTTCTCCACAGACTCTTCAAATTCCAAGCCACGTTTTTCTTAAAGGCAAAGGAATCATTTTTTTTTTTTTTTTTTTTTTTTGAGACAGGGTCTCGCTCTGTGGTCCAGGCTGGTCCTGAACTCACTTCAGAGCCCAGGCTGGCCTTGGACTCACAGCAATCCTCCTGTTTCAGCCTCTCGAGTGCTGGGATTACAGGCGTGCGCCACCACACCCAGCTTGTGTGGTGCTGGGGAATCGAACTAGGGTACTTAGTGCTTGCAAGGCAAGCGCTTTAACCGCTGAGCCATTCCTCCAGCCCCAGGAATCATCTGTTTATGTTGCTCCTTCACTTACCTCGCACACATCAGTATGACCACCCGTTATCTAACTTGACTTTCTAGAATTCTTCCATCTCTCATACGCATTTTCCTTACCTTGTCAGTATTTTTGCCGCATCATTGCCTATTAAAACATACTAGCCAAGACAGGAGCTTCAGCATGTGAGCCCCGAGAGTGCAGCCAGCGGAAGAAAGACCACCCGGAGTGACACTGATTTGATCATTGAAGTTCCTCAGTATGCTGTGACTTAAATGGGATACCGTCCTGCTATGTGATATAACTGTATAATACTCAAACCACGCTAGTGTTTTCTGTGTTCAAGTGAGTTCCAGAATACAACCTGGAATAGTCCCAGTACAGAGAAAAATTTTATTCCTGGGTGTGTGGATAGGACCCTTGGCCTTGTGTCAGGGTTCCTGAAGTATGTGGATCAGATGTCGGTCAAGTAGGAGAAGAGTGGGAAGTTCTCTTAAACCAGAGACTGAGGTGGGGGAGGTAAACAGCAAGTCAAATAAGTGAGTAGGGGATGGAGGAATCACACAGCAGTTAAAGCTCTCACACATGCAAGGCCCTGGGTTCGATTCCTCAGTATCACATAATCTGGATGTGGTGCTGCACGCCTGTTATCCTAGTGCTTGGGAAGCTGAGGCAGAATGATTGCTGTGAGTTCGAAGGTCAGGTTGAGTTCGGGACCAGCCTGTTTTGAGAACCTGTCTCAAAAAAAAAAAAAAATTTTTGAAAGGACTAAAGGACTGGCTTGTCCAAGGATGATAATGTTAGGTGACTATGCACAGCACTATTTAGGACCATATTTTACTGTGAATTTGGTGACTTACATGGGTAGTTGATGCTAATATCATTCAAGAGTGGTTTCATGAATTCTAGATTTTCTTTCTTTTTGTTGTTTATGTTTTTTGAGATAGGATCTCCATCATTCTGTAGTACTTACTATAGAGTCTCAGTTGGCCTCAAACTCACAGCAATCCTCCTGCCTCAGCCTTCCAGGTGCTGGGATGGCAGTCATGAGCCACCACATCTACTGCGAATTCTAAATTGTCTTTATATATAAAAAGAAAAAAATCCCAAGTTGGAGGTGCCTGTGTCTCACTTGCCAGGGTGTTTAATAGCTGGCTCATGAGAAAAGCCTCCGCAGAAGTACAGACTTGGAAATTTTAGTGTGTGTGTTGGAATCCATGGAACTGGAAGTCCATATTAGGGCAGAGGGTTAGAGGACAGCAGTTTGAAGGACAGCTGTCTGGGCGTCCGGTGTGCTTATCATCTTTAGCCATCAGAATAGAGTATGAGCTTCCCAAGGCCAGGAGTGTTCACTTTGCCATCATTTCCCAAGACCAGGCACAGTGTCCAGCAGGTAATATAACATAAAGGGGCCCCGAGCCAGGTCACGTCCTGGAGTGCGCCCCTGTGATCCTATCTTTACTTTGTGGCCTCCTTACTTTTTATTCCCACCGTGCCGTGCAGGAGTCGGATGAGGACGTGACTTCCTACTCGTTGACGTTTTCTGTCTTTCTCTTCCTTAGGATGTGAATGATGTCACGAAAAGGTATGTGTGAAAGAGAATGAGGTGATTGCCTTGGACTGCTGGGAGATTCCTGTGCCATATGGTGATCCTGTGGGCAGTGGGACAGATGAAAAAACTCAAGGCTGTGAGGTCTTGCACAGCGTGTTGCTTGAGGTTCTGGGGATCTCAAAGGAAAATGATGGACTTTTATGGTAGGAGAATCTGGATGACAGTAGGATGGACCACTCTGTCACTGGAAATGAAGGATTGTGGTGACAAGTGCTCCCCTTATTCCCCATCACATGACCGGATTTTCTCAAATTTGCTTTCAGACCCTGTTCTCACATTGTAGTCAGGAAGATTACACAGGGATGTCCTTTGCTGGTACATTTTTAATTGAAAGGAAATTCCTACCTACCTGTTTCCCAAGGTCTGAGAATTTGCTGTTGGGACTTCAGCCTTCAAGTTTTCTTTTCTTCGTTGGCTCTGGAATAGTCCAGTCCTTGCTACTTGATTCTCAGATTTCCATTTGTCTTGGTTTTTATACAAACACAGGCTTGAGACATGGGAACGGTCTGACCCAGGAAAGAGAGACAGGAAAAACACTGTATTTTGTATTAAAAAAAAAAACCTATCAAAAAAAAACGAAATGAGGCACCAGTAGGTTAGATCGTACTGAGGCTGGCACAGATGGCGAGCAGCTAGTTTCTAGTCCGAGTCTTCTGGTTCTGTGCTTTCTGCCACTGACTCGAGGAAAGAAGTTCATGGTGGGCCTGGGAAGTGTTGGGGATGGGTGGGTGTATTGGAGAAGCCCAGCCTCAGCAGGGTGTTCTCTCTAGGAGTGAATCCTGGGCCCTGAGGAAGACCCAAACTCTGCCTACCAAGCTGAAAAGTATGTTTCGAACCCCAGACCTGAAAAAGATGCTACGAGTGTTCAGAGGTGAGGAGATTGGGAGGGTTTGGATGTGGAGTTACTACATTGTAGAAATAGCCGGATGGAGAATATAGTTGGCGTTTGAGAATAATTGCAGTTAAGAAGGTCACAGGGGAAGGACATGGTGGGTTTGGGCTAAAGAAGTTACAGCTTGAGCTGGGTGTGTTTGCACAGGTCTGTAATCCTAGCATACCAGGAGGCTGAGGCGGGAACATTGCAAGTTTGAGCGCAGTTCGGACAACTCAGTAACATAAGACCCTGTCTCAAAAATTAAGGGTGTATCTTTGAGTTCAATTCACACAGTCCCAACTCCTGAAAAAAGTTGCAGTTGTATTCAAGGAAGATGAAATTATCAAATCACTTCCTCAGAGAATTCCTCATTTTGATATGGGGAGTGATGTCTGACCCAAAGCTTCTGGTGTTAGTCACATTTTTCACTCTGTTTCATTCTAGAGCTCACGGGTGTCCAGAGCTACTGGGGTGAGTAGAAACCAAGCCCTCCGTGACCTGACTTGTCTTTAACTTACCCACCCACGAAACCCCATGGTTTTCTCACACTTTAGGTGTCGGTAACTCTCCTCTTGCCCCTCCACTCCAGTTCCCCTCGGCCACTTCCCATGTCCCCTCAGCCCAGTGCGACGAGTCCCTTCTCATCCGCTGCTGGTCCATCTCTTCCTACAGTGGACGTGACTCTGAATCCACACTCGGCCAACCTCAATCTTGTCCTGTCTAGAAACCGGAGGCAGGTGAGATTTGTGGGTGCTGAGCTGTCCGAATCCTCCAGCCTAGAGGAACACTGTGACTGTGGCGTGCTGGGTTCTCAGCAGTTCTTCCTGGGAAGGTACTATTGGGAAGTGGACGTGAGCAAGAAGACAGCCTGGATCCTGGGGGTGTGCAGCAACCCCACGTCGCCTGCTGGCTTCCCCACCAGCCAGCATGGCGGCCGGCTCCCGTACTCCAGATACCAGCCGCAGACGGGGTACTGGGTGATAGGGCTGCAGCAGGGGTGCGAGTACAGAGCCTATGAGGACTCTGCCAGCTCCCTGCTCCTGTCCATAGCAGTGCCTCCTCGCCGTGTGGGCATTTTCGTAGACTATGAGGCAGGCACTGTTTCCTTTTATAATGTCACCAACCATGGCTTGCCCATTTATACTTTCTCCAAGTATTACTTTCCTACTGCCCTTTGTCCCTATTTTAACCCTTGCAACTGTGTGATCCCGATGACGCTGCGGCGCCCAAGCTCTTGAAGGAGCTGAGACTTAGCTCCTGACCCTAGCTGAGGGCTGCGGCTCCCCCTCCGGCTCATCTGCGCAGTTGTCTTTCTGATCTCTCGTTTCTCTCTTCTTGGACCTTTGCTTGGGGTTGTTGGCTCAGTAGTAGGCGGTGAGCGTTCTCGACTTTCAACTGGGCTGGGGAGCTTTCAGTATTTCAGCGTTGTGTATGTTCATTGGAAATAGTTTTATTGACATGTGGGTCCCGCTTTGCTGTGAAGTTTTATACTGAATGAAAAATTGAGTTCAACAGTAGAGATACTCCGTAATTACTGCTGGGTCTAGTGGTACAGGCCTGTAATCTTAGCAGCCTGAGAGGCTGAGGCAGGGGGATTTTTGCTAACGCCTTGTTTAGGTTTTGTTTTCATCTGCTTACAAAAGAAATTGACCTAGAATTTTATGTTCTTTGTCAGGTTTTATGAAATAAGGTAAAAAACAAAGCACACCTAACGCATACCCATAAATTCTATTAATTATTGAGATAACCATTATTTTGTTGTTACAAGTGCAGCAGTTTGTTTCCATTGTTAAAACCACCAAGTCCTAAAATAAACTTGTTCTAATTTATTATATGAGATTTACTTGATGTATTTTTGCTAACACATTGTTTTGGCTGTGTTTTCATCTGTTTACAAAACAAATTGACCTGTAGTTGACTTTTGTTCTTTGTCAGGTTTTGTAAAATAGGATAAAAGCAAAAACTGCTGGAAACAATTATAATTTTGATAGCCTTTCATTCAAAGTGAAGAAGTAGTTATAATTTCAGTTGTTCCGATGGCCTCTACCATAAGCGTTAGCCCCCTATCTCTAAATTACAAAAACAGGACAAACAAAAACTTACGGGTAACAATCAAAAAATGAAAAATACCTCTCAAGTGGATTGAACTTGAAAACAGAGGGGCAAGAAGAAACCATCGGTCCAATGTAGATTTTTCTCTTGGAATAAGAGTAAAGTGCAAATAGGAAATATATTATCCCAACATTGAGGAAAATGCTGATTTACTCTGGTTCCTCCCTGCACCCTTTTCCTCGTGCCCAAACACAGTGTGGCTGAACCGCTGTGACTTTGGTGGAGAGGGGTTCCGTGCATTCTGAGCCAACTGTAAGAGACTTACGAGGGAGCTGTGAGGCTGGAACTAGATCAAGGGACGATAGCTGCGTGTCTGAGAGAGCAAGAGCCTCTTGTGGCTCTTGAATACATTAAATGTGACTAAACTGAGTTGAGGTTTAAAGCAAGCATAAAATACACATTGCATTTTGACCCAAAAAGTAAAATATCTCCCTAATAACTTTTATACTATGTATTGCAATCATGCTTTGAATATGTTGGGTAAAAATTATTCATTTTAGTTTTCTAATGTGGATACTTGAAGAAAAATGGACAAGAAGGGTCTTTCTCTTTGTAGTCCAGGGTGGTCCTGATCTCGCTGTGTTGCCCAGGGTGACTTTAAATTCGTGGCAGTCCTGCATCAGCCTTCAAGTGCAGGGATTACAGGTGTCTGGTTTATATGGTGCTGGGGAATTGAACCCAGGGCTTGCACTTGCCTAGCAAGTGCTTTAACTGCTGAGCTATGCCTCCAGCCCTTGAAAAATTTAAATTACATGTTTGGCCCACATTTTTACTGTCACTGGATAACTTGGAACTGAAGTCTGATCAAATGTCTCTAAGGAAACCATAGAAGAAAAGCTTAGGGCCTTGAATACAGGAGGATTTCAGGGCACAGGTATTCATTCAGACAAGTCCCATACCACAACCCCAACCCCAGGTTATCTGTCCACGCAGATATCAAGGTGTTTTTACAGATGTCACGCAGAGAAGACTGCAGCAAATCCAGAAGTGTAGACTTAGGCAAGACGAGAGGAAGGGATTGTGGCACAAGAATATGATTCTCCTTAGTCTTCCTCCTGCTCTTAGCCTGAGGTCTACTGGGCATCTGAAGCTGCTGCTTAATTTGAAGACGGGCTCAGTTCTGGCGGCCATAGAGGTTGCAGGCTACAGTAAAAGCCTAGAACTGGTTGTAGTTCTAGGGAAGAGTTTCATTCACGAGAAAATCTGAGGAAATCCGGAGGCCAGATGTGTATTGCTTATCCTGACCAGCACATTTGCTGAAAGAAATTGGAAAGGAGAGGGCAGATGAGGTCCGTGGAACGGCTCAGGTTCAGGGAGAAGAGAGATCTGCCTGCGTAGTTACTCACTTCCTACTCTCCCATGCTGCTAGTTACTGGTAAAAGGGGTTGGTTCAGCTCTCCTGCGCCTGGAAGCCTGAACTTTGCGTAGAGAACACATCAAGGTGGATCCAAGGAAGGACCTTATGTAATCGCAAAAGTCCAAGTACTTGCAAACACTGAGGCCAGGGTAAGATTTGTCCAGATTGAGACTTGAAGATAATTAGGTTAAGTTGGTAGCCTTGATCTTTTCCGGAGGGATCTTGGACAGTGCCTTTCTGGCATAGACCTTTCTGGTGTGATAAAGTGTTTTAGTTCTATGAAAATTAAAATATAAATATGTAACAAAATCTAAAGAAATCTCCTGAACATGTGAGAAATACAACACAAGCACGAACTATGGGTGAGTGCCATGGCCTTGTGGGGTGCATGGACCATGGGAGGTTTCTTTCATCTTGTGGCCCTGTAGTATGCTGGAAAACTGTTAATATCAAGATGGCAGATGGGTAAAGAAAATTTTGAGGGGCAGCTTGCTTTTAAAATCCTTAGTACATAAATTAGACTCATAACTTCTGCCCATTTTGCTGTTGTTGAGAATAACCAGGTGACCATCCCCAAGAAAAAGACTTTTATAAATGTCTAGGCACGTGAGCTGGATAGGCCTGTAATCGCATCCCTCAGGCAGCTCAGGCATGTGGATTGCAAATTTGAGGCTAGCCTGAGGAAATAACCAATTTAGTAAGAGACCCTATCTCAAAACTAACCAAACAGGCTTTAGAATAAGTTAAAAATAGCTATCTGTGTGTGTGTGTGTGTGTGTGTGTGTGTGTGTGTGTGTGTGTGTGTGATCGCTAATCAGATTTCTAAAGAACAAGTTTTGGTTGATCTTTTTTTTTTTTGACACTAAACCTTACAGAGGATTCAGGACACCCACTCTCTGGAGGTATGTTTAGTCCATGTAAACCTATTATATAGTTCTTAGAGGAGGATGAGTATTTCATTAGAGTTCTAGGCAACAGGTATAATTTTTTCCAATACTGTTCAGGAAATGAATCTTTGTTAGAGCTGCCATTTAAACTTAATTTTAGCATAAAAGGAAAGATTGTATACGTATGTGTGTGTGAAGAGTGTTTTCTTAGCATCTTTGACATACCATACTTTAAATGTATGCTAAGTTCTGACTTGTGAAACCACTGCTACCAGATAATAAATATCCCCATTTTGCTTAAAAGGCTGTAATACGTATGTGCATAAAAGGCTCAACTCTATTGTAAACCTTAAATTTTGAATGTATACATATCAATAAAATGGGGGGTGGGGGGATAGGCTGTACTGTCCATGTTCTCCATTGTTATATTTATCACTTAATTCTATTTATATGCATGTTCATTTGCCACGTGGCTGTGCAAGCCTTCTGGATCGTTGGTTTCATGTTTGCAGAACTAACACAAGTACGGTTCATCCTGGCTGTGCTCCTGGAAGTGTAGGTAGTAGAGCTCACTGCTTGAGAACTACAAGTCACGCTGCTCACACCAGTGGTCACGAAGTGGGTGTGTGTGACGTGCTGGCTGAGATTCTCAAAAATTTCCATCTTATAGTCACAGTTTTTACTAATGTAGGGTTCCTCTTCATGCAGTTTGGTGTTCGATCAGAAGCATGTTGGTAGGGAAGCGTTCCTTGCATACTGTACACATGTTTGAGTCGTTATGTTTATGCTTTAGGATTATATGCTGCCTTAAATTGGAAAAATATTTACTGTTGAATTCACGAAGTTCACATTTATAGAGGCCCCTGCTGTTAGCTCTCAGTAAAGGCCACTTCTGCTGGGCAGTCAACATGGTGCGAGGAAACATAATTTGAAATAACTCAGTTCGTGTGCCTACACCGTGTCACTGTGCTCCTGCATGTGATATGACGAGTGTCTGCTGTGGAGGGTGAAGACCCTGAACATGGAAATCATTAACATAGTGATGTTGCTACCTGCCCTTAATAATTAATTTGTTTTTTTTTTCTCTTTGGAAATAAAAGTGCTGAGATTTACTTGCTAAGGATATTGCTATAATGTTTGCTATAACTGCATTCTCTAGCACATATGTATCCATCCAAATGTTTATTCATTTGCTATGAGAATTAAAAGGATGCTAAGAATGAATTTTAATACTTTTTAAGCACTAACTCTCAGTGCTTTGTTTCAAGAAATAGAAAAACTTGATTAAAGAATTACAAATAATGTTTTTGTTGTTATTGTATTTTTCTGGTACTACAGATTGAGCCCAGAGAGTACTGAGCTACCTTCCCAGCTCTTTTTAATTTTTATTTTGAGGCAAAGGCTCATTAAGTCATCAGGGCTGATGAATTTATGATCCTTCTGCCTTAGTTTCCCAAATAGCTGGAATTACAGGTGTGAGCCCTTACTCCGGAATAAAAAATAATATTTACATTTCATCTTATGTATGATAAGCATTTCAGATTGTAAAAAATGCTTAGCCTCTTCAATTAAAAAAACAATAGTGTTATTTCCTTGTCCCTGGGTGGGCTCACATCTGTCTGCTATTCCAAGTTCTTACTGTCAATCTGCATGGAAATATGGGTCAGGACTGGATCAGAACTGAGAAGTAGTTGCACATTGTTGAGCAGATTTGTAGAGGAAAGTTAGAATTATTGAGTGGGGGATTCTGATTTCCTTTCGATGAGTTTTGGGTTTTGTTATCTTCGGGCGGGCCCTGGAATTGGTGCTGCCCTCCCAGGACAGTGATTTATGGGTGGCATTGGTTACGTAGAAACAATGCTGTGCAAGTTCATTTCTCCTCGCTCCTTTGTTTCTTTGTGTGAGCAATGCACTCAATTTTTTTTTTTTTTTTTTTTACCAGTCTAAAGTTTAACCAGGGAGCAGTGAGAACAAAGGAACAGCTGCTGGTTAGTTGCTCTTTCAGTCTTTAGCTAGGCTCTACCAGGCCCACCTCCCTCCTCTGCCCTACCTACCCTTTTTTCTTTCCTAATATTATGGTTTGGATCTGGAATGTCCCCCCGAAGCCTCATGTATTTTGATATTGTGAGTTATATATGGATTTCATGTGCTGTTAGGAGGGGGGATCTAGTCAGAAGGGGTGGATCAATGGAGCATGACCTGAAAGGGAAAGGTCACTAAGGCTTGATGTGGGAGGGTGTGTGCTAGCTCCACCCTTCCTCACAGATCCAGCTTGGCCAGCTCTACCCTGTACGCACGCACACACACACACACACACAGAGAGAGAGAGAGAGAGAGGAGAGAAGACAGAAATAAATAATTGTATCTCATAGTTATGGAGGCTTACAAGTTCAAAGTCTACAAAGCGAGCCAACAGGCTGTGATTTCTTCCCAAAAAGCAATACAGTCTTAAGTTTTAAGGTAATCTGTTGGTGTATTGCCTCTTGCTTGGCTGAAGTCCTTCTTTTGTGGTATTCAATCTATCCTTTGGATGTGATCTATCCACCAATAGAAAGCACACTGCTTTATTTAAACGCCCATGAATCCAAGTGTTCACTTTATCTAAAACAACTTCAAAGAAACATCTCTCGTAACGTTTGATCACGTATCTGGATACTGTAGCCCAGCCAAGTTAACACAAGATTTCTAAATCATGCTTAATATCCAAATGGAGACGCAGCAATGTGTGTCAGCCTCACGTGTGTATCGTGTGTAGAATTGAAAGTGCGGTAACACTTCCCCCAGGAGACGGCGCAAGCTCCTTCGGTGGAGCTTCCTCCCCTGGAGGATCCCTAATGTACGTACTACGAAAATAAATGTAGCACTTCTTACATGAGAGCGCCATCTAGTGGCACATTTCCGCATGCTGCTGCGTGGAGCCGAGCAACTCGCCTTTCTGCCTCATTTAAGTTAGGTACCCCTTCGATTTTTCCCCAGGGTGATTGTCAAGTCTGTCAATTAAAAAAAGACAGAGGGAGGGACCTGCAGACTGGGGACACCCCCCACTCTCTCCATGTTCCAGACTGCTGCAGGTGACTGTAAGGAGCCAGGGCGCAGGTTGCAAGGTGATAATAAAGCCTCGTTTTCCTGCCCTCCATGGCTCTGTGTGCTTCCCGGGTTCTAGACAGGTAAAGCCCTCAAAGCTGCTTACCACATTAAATACGCCGGCAACAATTCTATACAGTTTGGGTTTTTTCTCAAGAGAAAGTCTCACTGTGTAATCCAGACTAGTCCTGACCTCACTATATAGGCCAGATTGGCCTGGAATTCACAGCCATCCTCCTGACTCAGCCTCCCAAGTGAAGGGATTTCAGATGTACAACATTATTATCTGTTTTCCTCCATGTGGTTAAAGTGTATCCTTTATGACAGAGTGCCAATTATATCTATCTAATATCTGTCTGTCTGATCTGTCTATCTATATATGTGTGTGTGTGTGTGACATTTCCCTTAGCCCATTCGTCTGCTGACAGATTTGTAGGCCGCTTCCAAGACTTAACTATTATTATGAGTAGCACTGCCATAAGTGGGCTTGCATGTGGCGACCTATTATGATGTCTGTAACTCTCTCAGAAAATATAGAGAAGAAGTGAAACTGGGTCAAATAAAATTTCTATTTTTAGTTTTTTGAGAACTTTCCTTTCTGGTTTGGATGGAGTAGCTTACAGTCCCACCAGCAATGTAGAAGGGTTCCTTTTTCCCTGTAATCTTACCCAAATTGGTTGGTTTTTGAGATAGTCAAAATAGCCACTCTTACCGGAATAAGGTAGGATCTCAGGGTATGATTTTAATATCTGTAATGATCCATTCTTAAAATAAAATATGTATATTAAAAATGAGGGCTGGACTTGTAGCTCAGTGCAAAAGCCCTGGGTTCAATCCTCAGCACTGAAAAACAAATACATGAATAAATAAACATTAAAGTAAAAAAGGACAGTGAATTCAACAAACATAATTTACAAAGTATGAAACCGTGTGCTTGGCTGAATAATGGCTTTGCAGCGGGTCTGGTATCCTCATCCTGAGCCTCAGGACCTATAATTATTAGCCTCTGAAGTCTGCTGCTGAAATTCAGAATTGCAGAGCTGTAAGATAATACATTTCTGGTGTTTTAAGCAATTATACAAAAATTACAGTGTTTTTTGTATAATTGTAGAATATTAATATATTTGCATTCAAAAAGTGAATTTATATTTTCAAGTTGACATCTGGATGTTAATCTATTAGTGGGAAAATTTAAAAAGCTACATTAATGAGGCGATACATATTATTTATAATATTTATACTATAAATGTCTAATATCATTAACATGTGAATTATTTCCATATTGATGTATAGATTTCATGCAGTCAGATAACCCAAACTCTTGTCAGTGAAAAGTTCTGAAAAGATAGAAAAAATTGAAAACAAAATTGGAAAACTTACTACTCCAATATCAAAAGTGAAAAATTTTACTTGTATCTGGATAGTATCTAAGCTAATACAAATCAGCTAGCTAAAGAATACTGAAAGTACAGGAATCTCCTTAAGTTTCTATGAAGTCTGCCCCAACTGCATGCCTGATTATGCCTGGGGTGGAATCTCCCAGGGGTTCGATAACCATAGCCGTTGGAAGTTCACGGTAAATTTCATCTCGAGAGAAATGAATGAATATGAGTGGTTCCAACCCTTTTGAGAGAATGGGATTTAGAGGATCTATTTAACCTGAACTATCTCCTGTTCATAGAGGGAAGTGCACAAAGGTGTTCCTTTCCCTCTTGTCAGAATACTTCTCAATCTAAAATGTATTTTCTTCTTCCTAAATAGATACCTCTCCCCAAGCCAGTTAACGTAGAGTCAGAAGCGGAGACGGGTGAGTTAAGAACACAGCCAATTAGTGTCATGTTCTTCCCTGGCTTTGTGATTTTATGCAGACTGTTTTGGACTGATAGCCCAACTAGGGACTGCAGCCTGAAGGACGTGGCCCTGGGAGCCGGGGGCTCTCTTGACACCAGTGCTTCTCGGATGAGGAGAGCACACCCTGGCAGGAGACTGTTGATGTCATGTGCAGACCAACTAAGGTACCAGAAGTGAAATCAGGAACTTAGGAGGAAAGCGATTCTTGAAGGAAAAAAAAAAAAAATTAGAATAGATTTTGACTGAAGAAGCCACCCTTGGTTTGAACGCTTCGTTTTTGTGGCCACTTTGTGGCTGTGGTGATTCCTGGTTTCTTTTCCTCCTCACCCTTAAATGCGTTCCTGGAGCCTGTAGAGATGTACTTCCTGTTGCGGAGCCCCGCGTTTGTGCTGCACGATGCCGAGCTGCAGTCTAGCCTGAGTAACAGATCCGCTGGCAGGTTTCTTCATCTGCTTTTCAGGCTATGGGAGATCACGTGACTGCTGCTTTGGGCCTGATTTCATGGCTTGCAGTTGCTTGCGGTTTTGTAAAATCTCCGCAACTGGAGAATGTCCGGGTTCCTCAGATAGGAGATGGAACTTAGCATACACTGATGCAGGGGCTGCCTTTGGCAACAGGTATATCTCTTTTGAGTGGAGTGTCATGAGTTCATTTTGCCTAGTTAAGGGCTCTGTCAATGACGGGCCAAGGACAGAGAAGCTGGCTTACGTGAAAAGTGGACTGGAATCTGAAGTTGAAATCACCAAGTCCTTCAAGGCTCCACCCACTCCTTTTCTCAGAGCACAGAGCACAGTACTTTGCGTCACTGCCGTACTCACTAACGTCGAGTTGTGGGTAGTACTTGGCTTGCAAGTGGTGTCCTGTCCTTACAAGTTGTTTGAGTGATTATTTTTTTAAATTTGTTGGGGGGGAGCAAGAGCCAAACCTCTCCAAAAGTAATTGAAGGATGGCTCGGCTTCTGTGTGGCCTCTCCGACGCTGTACTAACCCGTGTCAGTGACCTACTCCTCTTTCCTTCCATTCTGAAAATAATCCATAAACGAGATTGCAGAAATGAAGTTAAAAATGTCCTCAAAAGCCGTTTCCAAAGACAGGTGCTGGTCAGCTGACAGCTGGAGATTCCCACAGATGAGCTCCAAGCACGAGAAGAAAGGAAAACTCGAGGCAAAACGTTTTTATTCTTAATTTTACTTTTAGGAAGTGGGAATTTTTTTTCAATGCAACGTCACCTAGGACAAGTCACAGACTTTTCTGTTATGAAGGTATGGACTCACTTGTAGGTAGTGTTATTTCTTCTCCTAGGGACAGGGAGAAGAGATTCTCCTAAGGTTAGGATGCTGCTATCCTAACCGTCCGAAACCATCCTCTGCGCTCACAACACTGGACTTGAATCTGGGGTTGTTGTTCACTCATCCCCGTGTGTTTTCTGGTAGGTGATTCTCTTATATGCACAATCCCATGAACGTGCACCCTAAACTGCCAGTACTAAAGTGTAACCCTTTTTTTAAGCTTCCCTTTTATTAATTTCTCTCTCTTTCCTCCAAAGGTTTCTGCGTTTTTAAATAGTAAACTCTTTGTCTGAGACATATTATTCATTCAACAAACATCTGTTTCCCTGTCCTCACAGTTCATCTCCATCGGGCGTAATATTTTTCTTCTTTTCTTCTCCCTCCTTCTCTCATCCCCCATTCTTCTTATTTGATTGCCCCCTCCCCATCGGAGATAAATCTGTTCTAAATAACTTGTATTGACAAGGAAAGATTCCTAATTGTATTTAATCATATGAGATTCCTGACCTATAGAAATAAGCATTTCATATGATTTACTGGCAAATACCTAAAGAAAAGGAGGGGCGTTAAAGGCAAAGGGAAAGGCCAATAACCAGTCCATGCTAAGGGTACCAGCCTGGCCAGGACTGACGAGGAACCCCGAATCACACAATTGTCCCTCCCAATTTTCAGAACCAAAGAAGAATTGTTCCCCTCCTTGTTTTCTTTTCTAACAGCTGGTGTGTCCTCCGAGCACAAGCGTCCGCAGATCTTGGATTGAAGATGGCATGTATAACTCGAGCTGTTACAACCCCAGCTCCTTCATCCTTGTTGGAATACCTGGCCTGGAGAAGTTCCACATCTGGATCGGGATTCCCTACTGCGTCATCTACATCGTGGCCACTGTAGGCAACTGCGTCCTCCACCTCATGGCATTTGCGCACAGCCTGCACGAGCCCATGTTTTACTTTCTGTCTATGCTGGCCAGCACAGATCTCATCTTACCCACCACCACGGTTCCTAAGCTGCTCGGCAACCTGTGGTTCGGCTCCCAAGAAAGAACCTTCTCAGGCTGCCTCACTCAGATGTTTTTCCTCCACTTCAGCTTTGTAGTGGACTCGGCTATCCTGTTGGCCATGGCCTTTGATCGTTACGTGGCCATCCGCTTCCCCCTGCGATACAACACCATCCTGACCCCACAGGTGATCGTCAAGCTGATAGCGAGCATCGTCATCAGGAGCTTCTCGGTCATTTTACCGGATGTTTTTCTGCTAAAACGGCTACCATTCTGCAGGACACACATCATCCCTCACACGTACTGTGAGCACATAGGTGTTGCTCGCCTTTCTTCCGCTGACATCTCCATCAACATCTGGTATGGATTCTCCATACCTCTCATGACTGTTATTTCAGATGTCATCCTCATTGCCGTTTCCTATGTCTTCATCCTCCGGGCCGTCTTTGGACTCTCAGCCCTGGGTGCCCGCCAGAAGGCCCTGAGCACCTGCGGCTCCCACGTCTGTGTCTTCCTCATGTTCTACACACCCGCCTTCTTCTCCATCCTTGCCCATCGCTTCGGGCACAGCGTCCCTCCAAATGTTCTCATCCTCTTTGCCAACCTTTATGTGGTCGTCCCTCCTGCTCTAAACCCCATTGTTTATGGAGTAAAGACCAAACAGATCCAAGACAAATTTATTCTCCTCTTCTCTTTGAAGAAGCCGCAATGAGTGGATGCAGAAGGAAAAATTTAAATGAAATTGACTTGGTAGAATTTTTATGTAACATAGGAAGACATAAATGTACATCTGTAAATTCTACTATTTTATTTAAAAGTTTATCATTCTACTCATGTACAGAGTCTAAGCAAGAGGAAATAGAAAGGAAGAAAATATTCTAGATTTCTGAAGAATTTTGTGTTTTCTTGACTGAGTTATCTACCACTTACTGGTAAAAACTGATGATAGACACAATGCTAAGTTTTACATTCTTTGTGTAGCTCATCTCGATGATATTTGAAGGATAGATAGTTCCTAACATGCAACCCACCCTTGTGTTTCTGCTTCTGAATTAAAGGCAAAGGTTTCTGCCTTCCCTGCCCAGTAGTTACTAACTCTCTGTACCATAGTCCTTAAATCTGAGCCTCAGACTGCTTCAATCATGCACTACACATCGATCGCTCCTCTATGTGCCTTCCTTGCTCTACATAATCCTCCACTCACTGCGGAGTACATGGAGTTGCTTACTTTTGTACCAAGTTTCTTCAATTGTGTGCTCCAGGAAAAGCTCATATTTATAATTTTATCACCTTTAGATTATATTGTATGAGCATTAAAATATTTAACCAAAAATAATCATGGGGATCATATTAATTAACTTGGCTTATAAATGAAGAGACAGACACAAAGATTACATAATGATAGCTTCTGGATATAGGATACATCAAAACCCAGGTCTACATGAACTCAACTTTAGATCCACTTACTTCTTGGCAATCTACTAGCACATGACTTACAAATGTCTATAAATTAATTACCCTGGGAATTCACTATCTTCCCCTGTGAAAATTTTTCTTTTTCTGTTGGGTGTGTATCTGCCATCCACGCGCTCGGGTTCTGATTCAGGAATGTGCCAAGGTGGAGTGAAGTTGGGCAACTTTGGCAGACACTCTCCTAAAAGAAAAATAAATACGTAAGCCTGAGGATGTAGCTCAGAACTAGCATCATTGCATGTGATAAATGACACCATGAAAAACACGAATGCCAAAGCCAGAAACTTAAAATTTGTCATGTTTTTTTTCTGATTTTTTGTACATTATCCTTAAAAGAATTAAATCACCATTTCAATTGAGTATTTGAGTCATAGGTGCCCGTGTGTCATTCTGTGAAACATACATGTGATATTTCTGCATCTCTATGTCTATCAACCTATCGCCTATCTATATCACCTCTCATCTTTGTTATGACATTGAGCTTGATCGGGTCCGAATTCATTATCTGCCTCTGAGAATATTTCAAAGTTCTTTTTGCTAAGGAGTTTCACTTTACCTACCCAGTTAATTTTCTCTATGAAAGCAGTGAGGATTTTTCAGCTTCTATTTGATTGTGTCACTTTGGTCACTAAAATCCCTTAATGACTCCATTGTCTTCAACATTACAGGTCACAGATTCATGTAATCTTAAGGATTACATTAATCCTTCCTTAAGATCATTGCTGTGAATGGACCATTGGATGGAAAGTTCAGCCTCTCATGAAAACACCAAGACTTGCATATTCCTTATTTTCATCACCTGTTTGTCTTGTCTTTCTGTTTTTACAATATGCCTGCACTTCCCTGACTTTTCTAACAAATAATATCATAAGTGGTTTTTATATGTTGTGAAACACAGCGTCATGCCATGTTATATCAAATAAACCTTGACATGCTACAGTGTCCGTTGGATGGAATCGGTGGGAGCCACCCTTAATCTTCTTTAGAAACTGTCCCAGGACATCAACATCTATTGCCCCAAATCTCCACTGGAAATAAAGCCATATATTTAATCTTGATAAGCATACTAAATTATTTTTGAGTAAGAAAGTGAAAGAGTAAAACTGGCATTCTGACGTGAGATACTTGGTGTGTGTATGTGTGCCGGTGTGATGCCCATGAGACAGCTCAGGAGAGACCCACCTGGGGGCATTTACTTTATCCCACTATTAAAAACTTTCATATCTATTTGTTTATGTATTTAACTGCACAACATCTACTTTATAACTACCCCTTGAGACTTGGTCATTTGTGTCTTCTTACACTTGTCCCGATGAAAACTGACACACTGTAGATCCCCTTAACTAGAGTTTTATCAATGTTTATACTTGATCAGAAATATTTTCCATCACAGCACTACCTTTAACCTTTCTTTTCTTCTTTCTCTAACCGGCCTTGATCCCACGCTTCATTATTCCAGCCATTGCCTTGTTTGTGGGATAAACTCTCCTATTTCTTCTACATACTCAGTCGGGGGGGAAAAGCATTGCTGGAATCCTCACGAAGTTAGTTCTGTACTTTGGAGAATTTGGTGAAAATGAGCCCTCAGGGTAGACTGACATTACTCTAAATAACTTAAGACAATACAGCCGCTGTATTTGCCTAGTGTCTGGTTCGTAAACTCATCACATTTCTCCTTTCCCTCCACTCTTCTTCCCTTAGCCACTCCTTCGTAGGCTTCAATTACCACCGTTTCCTCAGATGCTTCCTCTTCAACCCTGCATAGTAGATCAGCGTGCCTGGTGCACAATCTCTTAGCACAAGTGTTTTAGTTTAAGACTTACCCCAATTTTGATAAGGTGATTATTTTTATATTTGGTTTATAAAATGTCTGGGCTCTCCTTACGTGGGTCATTGCAGACTAGGTTAGTTCGGGTCCTTTCTGCCATTGCGTTCTCATTGTCTGTAAGGTTCTTAGCATTTTACAGCTCATTCCTAGCATGATAGCACTTAGTAAACATTTACTGAACAAAATGGAAAAAGTTTTGGCCAGTGGATTATGCCTGGTGGGAATTTGCCTGGATTTACACCTCAGTCCAAACAGAAAATTCCCGAGCAATCATTGAGGAAGATCTATTTTCTATATGGTAAGACAGTAATTGTTATCCCGCTTTCTCTCTGGAGCATGGGGTTAAAATAAACATTTCCAAATTATTACTCTTTTTTCCATAGAAATGGAAGCCGATTTCTATCACAATTACATATTTTTCATCTTAGCACAAAGGACATGGGGTCACCAGCCTTGGAAATAAGGCTTTCTCTTTGGATGAATGAGTGATTACCTAGAAGACCTTCCAGTTGGATTTTCTGAATGGCTTGCAGTTTATATTAGCGATTAACCCTACACACCTAAGCTACTAGCTGGGATGCTAAACAATAATAGACTCAGAACTAAGTTGATGATGGCTCACCTCTGAGGGAACATGGAAGAATCACCAAACAAGCCTAGCCTTGGAAGAAACCCCGGAGAAGCAAGGCCTACTCACATGGGGGTGGTCACAGTGAGAACTATCGCCAGAGTTTTGTCCTCTAAGGAGAAAAAAGGATTTAGGCTAAAACCACAAGCATTTACTTATCAGCCATTCTAAAAGATTTTCTAGATTCAAAAAAAATGAAACCGTCCCTGCACAAAAATCTCAGGCATGCTGGAGTGGGACATGAGGCCCCTACCTCCTGATGAACTTCTTTACCAAGATGCTGATGAGCTGAATGCGAAATCTGGGAGATTCATGAGTGCTTTCTCCAATAGGAAAAAACCAAAGTATAAATAAGTGAAAGAGCCAAATAAAAGAGTCATGATAGCAAACAAGGGGAAGATTGGAGGGGAGGGAAGGGATGTGGGGGTTCCAGCAGGCGGGACCAACACGAGGAAAGTAAGCATGATCAAAATGAGGTATGTGCACCGATTCCTCAAGTCAATATAATTGTTAGGTATCACAAGTATACATGGATCAAAGGGGAGACTTGGAGAAAAAAAGAAAGCAGATCATATAGGATGAGCACCCCTAAATTGAAAAATCCCAAATTGTAGCGCTGATGTGACACCACAAGTAGGAAATCCCCCTCACTGACCCCAAGTGGCAAGGCAGACCTCAAATGTAGGTTCGCTAAAATATTGCATAAGACTGCCTGCAGGCTGTAACCATACCTAAGGTACATGAAATAAATGAATCTGAAATTTAGACTTGGGACCCAGCCCCAAAAATCTCAAGTATTTCAAAAAATTCAAAATGGGAAGCATTTCTAATCCTAACTTTTTCAAATAAGAGACACTCAATCTGAGCCAGATTTTTTTTCCATTTTAAAATAATGGCACTCCTTAATTTTAAGGAATTTGAAATGTATAGGAGGCAATAAAAAACGGAAAAGTCTTTTTAAAATTTATATACACACGAATTTCAAATTCTATAACACATTAGAAACACCAATTTTGGCCTCTTTTTTCTTCCCGCTTACCTTTGCCCTAGGCCTCCCCTCTCCCCATTTTCAGAGATTCATCCCTTTCCTAGCAGTACACTGCCCCTCTTTCTACCCTGTCTCCCATATTTGGGTTTTTTATGTTATTATTTCTGTGCATTTCGTAAGAGGGACACCATCTATAGCTAGTCTTTTGTGTTTGGTCCATTTCACTGAGCATTACTGATTCTAGGTGGCCCCATTTTCACTCAAATGCTTCACATCCTTCATGTCTGTCTGTCTTTATGGCTGCATAGTATTCCAATGTATATAGGTACCACATCTTCTTTAACCATTCCTCTATGGATGGGCAAGTAGGTTGCTTCCAGGATTTGGCTATTATGAATTGTGTTGCTATAAATATGGATGTGCATTATGGGAAGCAGTCTGGAGATTCCTTAGAAAACTGAGAATAGAAATCCCATTTGATTCAGCTACTGCTCTACTGGGCAAAGAAATGAAGTCAACGTACCAAGAAGGGAAAAGGCTTACATGGTTTCATCACTCACAGAATCATGCTTAATATTTTCTGTGTATATTTTTAAATTTTAAAAGTAAGCATATCACTTAAAAAGAGGGAGAAAGAGGTTCAGGTATGCTACCATTAGTATCAGCACATGGTACCCCAAAGTGTAGTTCTTTGGCATGTTGGGTAATTTGAGATAAAAAAAAATAATAATTGGAAGAGCATCAGAAAGATATTCTTTCTGGGAGCTCGGGCATAGCAAAAGTGCTTACCTAGCAAATACGAGTCCCTGGGTTCAATTCCCCAGCACCACAATAAACTGAAAGTGGTAGGGCATGCCTGTAATCCACATACTTGTGAGCCTGAGACAGGATTGCCAGGAGTTTAAGACCAGCCTGAGCTATGTAGTGAGTTTAGGACCAGCCAATGCTATAGAGAGAAACTCCATCTCAAAAGAAAAAAAGAAAACAGAAAATTCTTTCTGACCTTCCCTTTTCTCTGTTTATCCCCAAAGCATGTAAAAAAAAAAACTAGAATTCTTATCTGGGCATGGTAGAATATGCCTGTCATCCCAGCACTTTGGGAAGCTAAGACAAGAATATCAGGAGTTTGAGCCCCACCCGGACAATTCAACAACTTAGTAAGAACCTGTCTCAGAAATAAAATAAATAAAAAGGACTGGGTGTAGATCAGTGTGAAGGGTCTGGATTCAATCCCCAAGTGCCAAAAAAAAAAAAAAAAACCCACACACAAACTAGAATTCTTTTTCCTTCGGTCAGGTCATGGAAACCAAAGCTTTGTCCCAAAGAAAATCAGGAAACTCTCTGATATACCTCTCTCGGACATAGGTTATAACATGTACACTTCAGAAGAGCACTGCTTCATACGTGGAAGCAAAGAAATGCCCGACAGAAACTTCAGGAAGAATCTGAGCAAAGAGGCCTCAGTGAGCACCCTCCAGCTCATCACCCTTGTGTCAGACCCTTCATCCAATCGTGTGTCTACATAGCTGTCTACTGTCACTCATTGAACCTGAACACTTTGACTCTTGGTTTTCATTTCTAAAATCTGAGGTGCCAACTAAATCTTTGATTATGTACATTTTCCGTGTGTGTGTGTGTGTGTGTGTGTGTGTGTGTGTGTGTGTGTGTGTGTGAGTGTGTGTGTGTGAATGTATCTTCTGCTTCCGGGGTGATGACTGTGAACATTGGAATGAAAAAAGAGAAGTTATTACACTTTTATTCTTATGCTACTTTCCTGAATTCTCAGGCCACCATTAATATGGTAGAAAAATTGTTTCCTAAGGTGAAGAAGTATTAATTTGGTTGAATCCTCACCTAAATTGGTGGATTGGGACCTGAGGCTCATGAGTCCTTCTGTTTCAGAGGTCCTCTGTTTTAATTTGCGTTATTCCTTGGAGAAGTCGATGGCTATGTATTTACCCTCTTCCCTCCAGGCTTCGTGTTTGTTCTTTGCTATTGTGAGCATGACCCCACGCCTGTCTCCTTTGTCCTTGTATCCACTTTTCTTGATCTCGTGGTTACTTTTGATTTTTGGCCTGTCTTTCACATGGTGCACTTCCGCACGCTCTGTTTATAATCCTACCTTTGCCAAAACAGTGCCGGGACCAGGACCAACAAGGTATAAGCTGGTAGAAAGCAGTGGAGAGCTGTTAGTGGGGAGTACAACGTGTACAGTAGAGATTATGAGACATAGAACTGATGGAAGTGAGAGGAAGAATGAACTACAGCAAGTAAGAAAGATCAAGCTAAGAATTTTGAGATGCAGCTTTGAAAAATAATGTTAAAAAAGAAATACCTATCCTTTTTTTGAGACAGGCTCTTGCTTTGTAGCCCAGGCTGGTCCTGAACTCACGATGGAGCCCGGGCTGGCCTTGGACTCATGGCCAGTTGCTGGGATTATAGGCGTGAGCCACCACACCTGGCTTATGTGGTGTTGGGGAATTGAACTTGGGTACTTACCGCTTGATGTAGTGCTTACTAGGCAAGCACTTTAGCCACTGAGCCATTCCTCCAGCCCAGAATGTCTATTAAAAGCTTAATTTTGCATCATTTCTATTACTCTCCTCAAATATTTCTAAGTTTTACTGTGCTTGAGTGTCTAACCTTAAGAATGTAAGAAATGTTAAAGACAGTACTTATCACGATACAGTTAGGGCTGACCATATCAATACAGAGACGTTTGGGTTATCTCATACATGCAGGCCTAGGTTTGGACGTGTGACTGCGTTTGTGAGAGAGAATACTGTTCTTCTCAATGATAAGGCAAACGGTAAGATATCTTCCTCTCCTGAATACTATGTTACTCTATAATCCATATATCCATGAAGAATAGAAAGGCTGCTTTCTGGAGTAGATCTTAGTAAAATCCTCTGTGACGCATGGACCAAACACTGCCATTCGTTTTTTTAAGGGCACAAAGAGAAACCTTCACATGGATATACACAGTATACAAATGGACCCGAGGAAAAGTCCTTCATCATTACATTTCATGGACAAGACATTACTGAGAAACACGCCTCACATTTAGCTGAATGCTGAAAGAGACCGAATATATAGAGAGATGGATGTGTTGTAGCAGTATTCCTAGTCTGAGAAAAAAAAATCCTCAGTAATCAAATAAAAGGCGAGTTGAGTATCTGCTAACACCAGAAATCAAATCAAACGGGCAATGATCGAAGACGAGGTAGTCCTAACAGACTAAAGAAAATACGCATTCCTTGACAGAGAAATGTTCAATGAAGAATGGAAACGTGAAGGAATAGAACTTTTTATTGTCGGTGAACGCTAATTTCCCCAGTTTAACTGTATGTGGTGACCTCTTTCATCATAATAATAAGAAAAAGGTATATTTTTAGTGTGGACGGCAAAAAGAGGGAGAAAAAAGACTGCATGGTCAGTTAGGCATTCGACATCGTCAGGGTTTGGATCAAAAGCCTATGTATTTGGAAGTCGTGGGAACTGTGTGCAGGTGGGAGGTGGGGCCTGGCTGGGAGTGGCGGATGCTTGGGGCTTAACCTGGAGAGAATGCGTTTACTGGTTGCGACTGTGTGGTGCCTAGGGCAGAGCTTTCAGGTTTGCCTCATGGACTTGTGGGCCAGGAAGTGGTGGAGAGGCACCCACACTGGGTGTGGAAAGCCCAACCGGAAGCTTGAACTTAGTAAGTAAAGGAAGGAAGAAGAAACAGTTGGAGCTTCTTCCTGGGAAAGCACTGCCCTTGCCTGAGTGTCAGGACTATTAGCTCCTCAGTCACTTGGCTCCTGCCTCACCTGGCTTTCTGTCCGCCACCCAGTGAGCAGCTGTCTGCCATGTGCTCCCGCTGTTACTTGCTGTTGATGAATGGGTCACGCGAAACCTTCTGTAACTATGAGTTAAAATAATTGCTTCCTGCCTTAAGTTGTGGATATGCGTATTTTGTCCCAGCAACAAGAAACAACTCAAGCAGACATTGAGCCTGCCTTGGTGAAGCTCCAGGTGATTCTACACAGTAGTTACTGTAGGTCCTCGGTGCCAGGTTTCATACTGAATTTTGCGCCAGATTCTTAACTTGAAATGATGTCAACCTCTTCACAAAATCACTCTCTGCACACATTTTCTTAGAAAACTTCCTGGGTTGCCAAGGGAAAGGCAGGACGCTGCTTTAGTTACGTCTCTGGGAAAATGTTTAAATATCACTGCTGTTATGACTCAAAACTGTGACAAAATCTGGCGGATATTTATTAGTTAAAGAAAGGAGACAAGCGATAATGAATCGTTTCCTGGAACTGAAAGAAAGAGGACAGTAGTAAACAAGGCTCAGAGACGAATGTGTGTAGAGCAGTGTAACAGTCGTGACATTTTTATTTTCAGATTATGCGGCCCCTCCAACCGTGACCATGATGGCCACATTCAACATGAGCAACTTTAATCCAGGTCCGTTTGTCCTCCTGGGAATCCCAGGGCTGGAGCAGTTTCACCCCTGGATCGGTATTCCTTTCTTCCTCATCTACCTTGTCGCTCTCGCCGGCAACGGGGTCCTTCTCTACCTTATCGCAGTGGAGCGCAGTCTCCAAGAGCCCATGTTCCTGTTCCTCTCCATGCTGGCTGCCACCGATCTCATCCTGTGCAATACATGCGTGCCCCAATCACTCAGCATCTTCTGCAGGGGGCCGCAGGAAATCACGTTTCCTGGGTGCCTGACTCAAATGTTCTTTCTCCACTGCAGCTTTGCGGTGGATTCTGCTACCCTGCTGGCCATGGCATTCGACCGCTATGTTGCCATCTGCATCCCCTTGCGATACACCTCTGTCCTCACCCGTCAGACTGTGAGGAAGATTGTGCTGAGCGTCATCAGCAGGAGCTTTTGTATCATCTTCCCATGCGTGTTCCTGCTGAAGCGGCTGCCCTTCTGCAGGACACTGGCCATTCCGCACACCTACTGTGAGCACATAGGCATTGCCCGGCTCGCCTGCGCAGACATCTCTGTCAACATTTGGTATGGCTTTGCTGTGCCTGTAATGACCGTCATGTCGGACCTCGTCCTCATTGGCATCTCCTATATTCTCATCCTTCGTGCGGTCTTTAACCTTCCCTCCCCAGAAGCTCGACAGAAAGCCCTTAGCACATGCGGGTCCCATGTTTGTGTCATTCTTATATTCTACACGCCAGCCATATTCTCTGTCCTGGCACACCGCTTTGGTCGCAACATCCCTCACTCCTTCCACATACTGTTCGCTAACCTCTACGTGGCCATCCCGCCTGCGATCAATCCAATCATTTATGGGGTGAAGACCAAGCAGATCCGAGACAAAATTCACCTCCTCTTCTTCCCTAAAAGAAACTAGCGACGTGAATCTGAGGGCTTGGCGAGGAAAACAAGTTATGGTGTTCATAGTGGAGTAGCTCTCCCTTTTCAAAAGCTAAACACCTCATAATATTGGCTTATATTTTTGTAAATTTCTAGAGATCTACTGTGTGTTATAAAAGTCAGTAAGAGGAGATGAGCAGTAGAGGTTGAGAGAAGCAAAATAAAAGCTCAGGAAGACACACGATGCCTGAAAAGATAGCTTAAAGAAGAATTTGCATCTCATTTTTCAGATGAGAGTTGTACATACGGGTTAGCATGTTGACTATCATAGAGACTGGTTGTTCCTATCAACAAATGAAAACAGGTGCGTAAAGATCTATAATTTGTGAAACCCTTTTGGGGGGACAGTCCGGGTAAGAGTTGTTAGACATAACAGCGAATGATTACACTTTTTAAAGAAATCATTGGGAAAATTAATCGTGGAAGACAGTGGTTTTCAGATGTAGATTGGGTATCGGAATCATTCGGAGAGCTTAGTGAAAATACAAAGCCTTAGGCCCTACCTGATTTCAGTGCATCACTTGCAGTCTTTAATGCTCTGCTGTGTGATTCTGGCACCTTAAAAACCTTGGCTTCTTCCAGAGCAGAAAAACTATGATATTCTGAAAAGCCCGTAGATTTGGTACTTATGGTAATTTTCTGAGTACAAAAGTGACGTAGTTCTCCTTTTACTCCACACAATGGCTTCTTGACTGCTATTATCCATTCATACTAAAAGTTCTAGACAGTTCAATTGAAATTTCAGCTAGCTATCAGCAATAATTATGGAACATAAAAAAGACACCTAATTTCCTGATGCGTCTGGCTAAGGAGATTTTACAGTGGAGTACTGAGAATTCCATTATTTTTATGCCACATATGATAAGGCACAAAATAAAGTTATGTAAGATAAAAATAAAATTGTCCAATGTTTAAACAGAATTTAGGGTAAAAACAAAATTATTGCTTAGGTTGAAATAAAAATAAGTTCCCTCTATCTGCAGGATTTGCAAATGATGAAAGAGTTTTAAAGTAAGAAAGAAAAGTCCCATTTCATGAGGATCATCTCTGGAATGAGATTTTAAGAATTTTCCTTGCTAATAACAAAAAAATATTAAAAGTGCATCTTATAAGCCTTTTGAACAAGACCGAGAGGCTCCTAGGAAAGTTAGAAATATTTTCACTTAACCCCATAACCCTTATCCAAAATCTGGCAGTGGACAATACAGAAGATATTTAGGGGTGTGATTTTTGCCCAACGGAGTATATTTTATTTATGAATAATGCAATTTTAAAGAGAAATGTATAGGTGCAATCACCATTAGCTTCTACCCAAAGGGCATATTCATTACAACATGAAAAGAAGACTTTAATTCTCCAAAGTCCTCAGGCAGGCAGCAGGCTGACAACGCCACTCAGATGTGAGCACAAGTCATTTCAGTTTTAAAACTAAAGATGATTTACAGTAGGGAAGACAGGGGCCATTAGTTTTAGATAAGGTCCAGTCATTCCCAGGGAACAGGATAGACTCCTTATTAAGACTATTTACAGTAGGAAGCCTGGTGCCATTAGTGTTAGACAAGGCACAGTCATTCCCAGGGAGCAGGGTAGACTCCTTATTAAGACTATTTACAGTAGGAAGCCAGGTGCCATTAGTTTTAGACAAGGCACAGTCATTCCCAGGAAACAGGGTAGACTCCTTATTAAGACTATGGTGACATATTTCAGGCTGGATTTTAGAATAATAAACAAATGACCGTTTTATGTTTCTCTAGTTATTTTACTCAAGAGTATTGCACTTATCCTCTCTGAATACCATCTTCATATGTTGGTGGTGTAGGTGGCACATGAGGTCTTCACATGGAGAAGAACTGTATTTAAAGAGTTTTGAACAAGAGTTCAGCATCCGACTTACGCTCTTGAAATTTGTTGATTGACACAATTGTCCATATTTAGGAGATACAATGGAATGCTTTGATTCGTGTGTATATTGGGAAATCATCAACTCGCTGTAATTAGCACCACTTGCCTTAAATTTTTATTATTTTTTATGGTGATTACATTTGAAATCTTCTTTTCTTGCTGTACGGAGATACACAACGCATTATTTCAAGGTGGATCCACCCTACTGTACAGTAGAACACCAGCCTCATTCCTCCCATGGAACTCTGCATCTGCTGGCCAACTCCTTCCAACATCCTCCTTCCCTTTCTCCCCAGTCACAGACGGCAGCTATTCCACTGGCAACATCTACACGATCTGGGCTTTGAATTTACCCTATAATGAGATGAGAGTTTGGGGTTTTGGTAAATATTTATTGAATATAGAAGGAGAACCATATTATTATGGCCAGAGGATGGCGAGTTTCATTTTCCAACGATGACTAGGACATCATGCATTCCATCAACTTTTTAGCAATTACCCCTTCCCACTCTTTCAAGAGGTGGTGTCTAACTTCTCACCCTTTTCTCTGGGCCAGTTGTAGTAATTTAACTTAAAAGAGAGATGTGACATTTTGGGATTCTCAAAGCAATGGCAATGGATAGCAAATTGCCAGCTTTCTCATTGGTGTGTTTGACTGTTTACCTCTTTGGTACTTTCTAATATGCAAGAACAGTACTGTGAGAATCCCCAGCCGCAAAGAGAGTCACGTGATTGAGACTTCTGCCTGAGTTTCTAGTTAACCACTGGTACAAACTGTCATGATATCAATGTCATGCTTAGAGGTGACTACAACTCCTTAAAATATCTGGTTGTAGTCACAGGAAACACTTAACTGGACTCAGTAAATCTAAGAATCATAGCAGATGATAATAAATTTTGTTTTAAAAACCACAGTGTTTTAGAGTAAGTGTATGCAACAGTACATTTGGGAACATTTGATTCTAAGGACTCTGAAGTTTCCTCCAAAGATCTTTACTACCCTCACCCCAGCTACTTAAATCCTTGAAAAAAACCTTAAAATTCAGTGACACAAATATATGCAAATTACTAATAATTTAAATTTCAAGCACGTAGCCCCTCACTCATCACTTCTTATGTTCTAGTTCTTTCCCAAGAGTCCCAATCCAACAGTTTTTGGACTTCAAGGCATCAACAATAAATAATGAATCTTACTGCCTTTTGGTATTTGTTTATTTTCTTCATTGCTCACTTCCCTTTGCCAGTTTTAGTTTTGCTTTCCTTAATGGTCTGTCTCATATTGGCTGCATTTTTTTCCCCAAAGCCTGGAAGGATCAAAGCCATATTGTGAAACCGTAGAGATTTATTCTACCTTGTTTTAAAAGTTTCGCCTTTAAGAGATCTTAATGTAACTGGCATGTCTCCCCAGAGAGTGCATCTATAAAATCCCTTCTCAGTTAACAGCTGGGACCATGAGTGCTTTGAGCCACAGCCTCTCCAGAGCTCAAGGTTCTCACATGGTAGGGATAAATGGGTTCTGACCTCAGACCCAGGAGCTATGCTAGTGCGCTGGGTCAGGTCTTCGCTCGTGCTGCAGGCCCCCAGGGCTGGGTAAGTGTCAAACGGATGAAACAGACAGAAAATGAGGTTGAGGACAGTTCTGCAATTCTAGAAAAGCAGAGGAAGGTTGAGAGACCAGTTATGGAGAAAAATTACAATCAGGGTTGCTCGGTATGTTGCCTCCGTTGGCCCTTGACTCCATTACAAGTTTGGTAGGGTTCCTTGAATCCTTCAATCCTGTGTAGACCTCACACTAAAATTTATTGTCAATGTATCTGTCCTGTCGCAGTTTGAAGATTTAGTCTCTTTCTCTTCATAGGCTTAAAGAAACCATATGGGTCTCTAGGAACCACATTTCTTAAAACAATAAGTTCAGTATTTTGGGGGGGAAAATAAACCCCATTGTGTTTAAAGTATACAACAAGACGACATGAGACACCTATAGACAGTAACATGCATGCTATAGCGAAGCACAGTTGCTGTATTTTGCTCTCACTTGCATGGTTAGGCCAGCCAGGTCTGCATGAAGGTGTGGATATTAGTGGGTGACTTTATTCCTGACTGCATAGGACACTCACAGTGATCCCAAGAGCCCCGAGGATCTGGAAGCTCATCTGATTTCCTGTTTCCCTCTGTCTGAGCACAGCTGATGCCCCTCAGATGTAATGTCCTTACTGTGGAGAATCCTAAAATTTCAAGCCTATAAACTTTAGAGTTATACCAAGGTATAAATTGCAAATTTTACTGCAACATTTTTAGGGTTTGTCCCCTAAGATCACTAAGTGACCCAATAGACATTGCTTTATGAGAAATAATGTAACTGGCCCTTTAACTTACTCTGATATTGGTGACAGCATAGAACACACTTGCTACTTTTGTTGGAAGGATCCAATGTTGCAGTGATTCCTTGACCCAACGTTCGTTACTGAAGAACCTTCAATGCTGTCAGTAGTTTGACGAGAGTGGAATTGCGGGGGAGCTATCCCATTTCATAGCTTGCGAAAACTCACATAATCTACTTAGTTAAGGACTAGTCTGAAACATCTCTAAATACAGTTTTTGGTCTGAAAAATAGTGGAAAGCATCTTGCTCTTCCCTTGGATTATAGACTTAAGAAAGGACAAGGTGTCTTTCAATTTGAAGTTGTTAATCAAAGTTCCTTTTTCTGGAAGTACTGAAATTGGTGAGCTCAGAGATTTAAAAATCAGGAGACAGAACAATATTATAGTTAAGTGTATCAAGTTAAAGAAATTACAGCTATGCTTTATATAAATTTTCTCTACAGCACACAAAATTCTATAAAGTATTATTATCTGAAACCGAGGACTGAAGGAACTCAAAAACTCTTCCAGCTGACAGAGTTAGCAGATAACTGTCAATTTAGTGACATAGTGAGACTCTGTCTTAAAACACCAAAGAGACTAACTGATCAATTAATTGATCAGTCTGGCAAACATATCAGTGCAAAGGTCCTGGATCCAATTTTCAGAAGCACACCTGAGAACCCCATAATACGCTTTTAGTTGCTCTTTTAATAATGCAGCTTTGGATGAGCAGGAATTTAGAGGAAGAAATAATGTTCTTCGTGGTTATCACAAGATTCTTTGTCTCTTCATATACCAAAGTTTTTCATAAGAAAAATGACTGGGTGAGCATAATGCTAGTAATTTTTGAAAAATAACAACAAAAGCATCATGGCTCTGAAAGGATGGCATTTGGCACAGTTAGAATGGTCATCCTGACTTTACCTACAAGGATCTCATGAGTTAGCAAGCACACACAGAAACACCTGATTGAACTGATTGGCTCTAACATATGAGTCTAAGGTATCATATTCTAAAATCATAAGTCAGAATATAGTAGATATGTGTTATAATCAAACTAATGGATATGCCTGATCGAGAATGTGCTGGAAATGTTGCACATAGATTAATTATGCAGTATATTACATTATCTGTTTATACGTTTATATTATACCACAATAACCAGGTGGCAACAAAGAACACTTTTTGAGTTATATGTACTGAGAAGAACTTGGTAGGAATCGTAGATCTAGTGAGGAAAGATGTTGCCTGATAGGAAGGGAGGCTCCCGCCATGGTTTGGATCTGGGATATTCCCAGAGACCCTTCCTGCCCTTGCCAGCAGCACACAAATGGACCAAGACCTTAGAAACTGGGAGCTAAAAATGAGCCTTTCCCCCCCCCAGGATGTTGGGTGTTAGACAGTCTGTTCCGGCAATGAAACAGTAACTAACATAGCTCCGAAGAGGAAATACCCACTTTTTTTTTTAGTATAGTCAATTACTAAGTCTTAAAAATTTAGTTATTAGGTCAATCTTTATTAAATTACTCATTAAATATTCTTCATTGGCCTCACATGTTTAGATGCTGGATATGGAGAAAAACAAGACTAGGATGTCTCACAGCATAACGAGAAGAGACATGCATGTGATTATTAAATGCTTGGGTACTTCCAAGAGGAGGTGTGTTGAAGATGTGTGATTCTCTCTCCGTAGGAAAAGTTATCATAGAAGGATTTCATAGAAGAGGTTGTGTTCAGGCTGGTTGTTGAACGACTACTAGTAGCTTTTCAAGGGACCAAATGAAAGTGGCTACTCTGTGCAAGAAAACCTCCACGTGAAGAGGTAGGCTGTTGTAAGAAAGCATGCTCTCAGACACTTCACAACACGGGGTGTAGTTGGAACATGAAGTACGTGGTGCGGTGTGGTAGGAAATAATGTTAGAAAGGTGGGCAAAAGCAGGCTTGAGAAAAGCTTTGCATCTTGCTCCTGGCACCAGGAGCCCAACAGGAAACTGATTAGTCCTCAGTTTAGGAGGCCATTTACAAATGGATGGGCATGTACAAGGAGATCATAAGTGCTTGTGAAGTTCCCTAGGTCAGTGACAGTGGGAACTGTTATGACTTCTTGGTGTGAACGACAAGCAGAAATGATTACTAGAGAAAACCAGAGCCCAAAAGAATGTTTAGCTAGGACCCAGGCAACTTGTAGCAACCTCGTTAAAAGGCTGGATTAACTAACCACACTCTTCCTTATGCCTCCGCCTCTTGTGGGTGTTTCTTGTTGCCAAATTCAATTGGCAGTGAGTGGTGAGTAGCTGCTGATATAGTCTGCAGAGGTCAGTGGCCCAGAGTCCAGAACATGATGGGAAGTGACACAGCCCAGACCAGAGTTGGCCAATGCAGGATGAACTGCACAGCCTACACCAAGAAAACGTGATATTTGCATTACGGTTGATTGTACTTACGCTAGAATTGGGGTGGCAAGGCAGAATCCTCACAAGATAGAAATATGGGAAGTGGGGAAACACCTTTGAAAATTAATTCAGTAGTCTAGACAAGAAGTGTGAAAGAAATGAACTTGAGTAGAATGGAAAAGAAAGGCAAGAAATCAAATGGATGTTTAGAAGAAACCAGGATGATATATTTTGTTCTCTAATCCCTTTTAGAAAGCTAAATCTTGCTTTCTGAGCTACTATGCTCCCCGCCACTGTCTCCAACGACACTGCCTTCCACCCCTCTGCGTTCCTTCTGCTTGGAATCCCTGGGATGCAGGAGCGGCACGTGTGGATCGCCATCCCCTTCTGCTCCATGTACATCCTGGCTCTGGCTGGCAACGGCACCATCCTCTACGTCATCCTGAAAGACCAAGCTCTGCACGAGCCCATGTACCTCTTCCTGTGCCTGCTTTCTGTGACCGACCTGGTACTCTGCTCCACCACATTGCCCAAAATGCTAATGATCTTCTGGCTGAGGTCCCACGTCATTTCCTACCGAGGCTGCCTCACCCAGATGTTTTTCGTCCACGCCATCTTTGCCACGGAGTCGGCGGTGCTCCTCGCCATGGCTTTTGACCGCTATGTGGCCATCTGCCGTCCCCTTCATTACACCTCCATCCTCAACGCGGGCGCGATTGGGAAGATCGGGCTGGCCTGTGTGATCCGGGGCCTGTTCTTCGTCTTCCCGTTCGTCATCCTCATCGAGCGCTTGCCTTTCTGCGGGCGCCACGTCATCCCCCACACGTACTGCGAGCACATGGGCATCGCCAAGCTGGCCTGTGCCAGCATCAAGCCCAACACCATCTACGGGCTCACCGTTGCCCTTTCAGTCACCGGCATGGACGTGGTCCTCATCGCCAGCTCCTACGCCCTCATCCTGCGAGCTGTCCTGCGGCTGCCCTCCAAGGAGGCGCAATTCCGGGCCTTCAGCACCTGTGGGGCCCACGTTTGTGTGATTCTTGTCTTCTATATCCCTGCCTTTTTCTCCTTTTTCACCCACCGCTTTGGCCACCACGTACCACCTGCGGTCCACATCGTGCTTGCAAATCTCTACCTCCTTGTACCCCCTGTCCTCAACCCCCTTGTCTATGGTATTAATACCAAGCAGATCCGGGTGCGAATATTGGACTTTGTCATGAGAAGGAGGTAATCACATTTTCTCCATAACCAAAATAATGGGAAGGATTATAGAATTATTTTTTTGCTTCTTCAACACCTCTTATCCTCAGACTAGAGGTCACTGCCTCTGCTAGCTCCATTCTCAAGTCCTTACCATGTATTATCTGGGATTTTGAAGTATTTACAATAATTCATTCATACCCGCTAAATTTCCAGAATACCATTGTTCTGTAAAGTTATGATCAGGCCTGTTAGTGGTCCTGTATCTTGCATTTTCCTAGGGAAAGGCCAAAAGGCAAAGTAGTTGGCTTGAAAGTAAGAGCCAGGGGAATTATTCTCTCCATGTATTAGAGGGAGGGTAAAGAGGTTATAAAAAGCTATTCACGTATCACTTCAAAGAGTTGAGAACACATGTACATATTATTATTAACTGATTGTTAATTATAGCTGGTACTTTCTTAGACCCAGGGTTCTTCCATTAGAGTGTCCGTCCTTAGCCAGACATAGCTCTAACAGCCCAACAACCTTGAATCTGGGGTTAAGTTTGAAATAGATGTGGGTGACCACTGGGTGCTTCATCTTGAGAAGTCTGGAAGGGCGTTATCATGTGGGAGACACACAGCACAAGTTTCTCAATACATTAGTTCAAAATATGTCATTGTGAAACGCATATACTTACCTCAAGATGATGACCTTTACATTCTTACTGGTTTTCTATGAGGAATAGATTTAATGGGCAAATTATACTGAGGGCCACTGTGAATTTGATCTAACCTTGAACTTCCAGCACACGGTTTCTTGCAAGTGCCATCCAGGCTGATAGCGTTACAGTGGTCCCTAAGGGGCTGGCCTTTGTGCTTTAGCATGGATCACTTGCATGGGTTTTGCCAATTTTAGTTTTCAAATTTGTTTCTCTCTTAGAAGAAATAAATTCAAGCAATGAGTTGATTTTCTTATACTACAATGCATTCCCCTGAGTGAAGTTTTTTCATTATGCATTGCTTACTACTGACAGTTTTGATTTTTTTCAGGGTATTTGTTTTACCTTTTGACTGAAATATCCACCGCGTTTTCTTTTTGTGATATTTGAGACTCGTCCTACTAAAGTTTTCTTAGCTTATAATATTGTATTTAGTGAACAACAATGGTAGGAACGGAGACTATTGTGAAAATACACAACACAAACTTTGTCATCCTATGCATCTTGAAGCTTATCATTCAGTGGCATTAACGATGCTAACAACGATTATCTATTAACACAAACTTTTCAATACTCTAACCAGGAACTCTGTAACTACTAAGCAATAACTCCCCATTGATTCTTCTGCCTGAATGTGGGCATATCTAGACTGCTTACTGAAGAGTACAAACCTTTAGTAATCACGTAACATTGTTATAATGAGCATCCATTTCAAATATTTATTAAGGTTCAACTATACACCAGGTCTAATATAACCTCACAGGTAAATAAGGCACAATGACCTACTTTAAAGAAACTCACGATCTAAGGAGAGAGAATGTAACGTAATAGCAACAAAATATAGCATCTCTGCTGACACAGCTTAAAAGGTGTTACCAGAGCAAGGAAAAGCAAAGGCACACTAAAATTCTTCTGTTTACTTTATGGTCCACCTTGATTTCAGGCCCTCTCTCCATTTAGTTGCAGGAAAAAAGGTGTAACCTGTTGGTAACTTGAGGATATTTTTTATTTCCCTCTGGTTTCTGCATTCAATATTTATGCCACTTCGATGGAAACATTCTCTCAACAATGACTCTTAGTACTGACCACTATGTTGGAAAAAGGAAATGGAAACAGCTATGAAGACTATCAATTGTTTTGGAAAGTAAGAAAAGTCATCCGACTAAGACCACCAGGCACATAACTATGCTCAAAAGCAGCCTCCCTCTCCTACTTCAGCAAAGTGAAAAAAACATCCCAAAATAACACACCAACTTAGAGAGCTGGGAGAACATTTTTATTCAAAGTGAACTTATTGAGTAATGATTTTAAGAAGCAATCTTGGAAGTTTGTAGTTATTCCAGGTTTTGTATGTTTAAGAAATGTCGGTTCTTTTGGATTTTATCTTTTTTTGGAAATTTAGAAAATATGAAGTCAAAAAGTAGGACAGAATTATGTCAATAAAGAAGGAGCAATTTCTCATGTTAGTTGGAGGAGTTCGTTCTAGTTGGCTTCTTCAGGTTCAGATTTTATTCTAGAACAGTCTATGTCTTATTTATATTCAAAAATAGAGCTTTATATTCAGCTTGAATCAACACAGACTAACTGCTCATTGAATTAAGAAAAATCTCTCAGTAGCTCCATTTGGCCAAAGCAGACTGAGCCAACCTTCAAAATGTTGACTCATGCATTCCAGATAAAGCACTGTTGGCATTTTATTGATAAAAAATGTTGCCCAGAAATCAGCCTGCCTATAATTAGTCATGCATGTTTCTTTTGTTAAAGGACAATTGGTTGAATTATGTGGGTATAGAGAGCTTTTTAAGATGCCACATTTGAGTTATCGCAACAGGGTCAATGTTAGTCCATGTTAACAGACTACACATCCAGCAACTCAGATGTCACAAAACGCAAGCCACACTTATATGCAAAAGCAACCAATATTCATGTTAGTATATACATATTTAGATCCAGGGGACTATTTTCTTTAGCCTTATCACTATTTGTTTCACCTAAAAGATGGTGTTCACATAGGTCAGCCAGAGATCTTGAAGGTAATGAAAACAGTGTTCCGGGACAGGTAAGAGGAACATGGTTAGTTGTGTTCTAGGGTTAGTTGTTGAGCAGCCTGAAGTAATGCATAAGGGGATCACCTAGCTTTCCTGGAGGCTTCCTGAGCAGCCCAGACTGACACATTTTGAAAGTCCATCTAAGTGCCCTTCTCAGGAAAATATGATCCATTGAAAGGCTCCAAGCTTTAAGTATCCAAAAGTCGCTTATACAGGAGTTACCCCTTACATTCACAACTTACTTATGTGTGTCTTGGGTATAAGGTAGGCAAAAGCCTCCAGTGGAAGGCAAACTGCACTGTGGTTGTATCATATACCACAATGTACGTTGTTTTAAAAATTGTAATTTGTTTTAAAACTATTACACATAAGCAGTGTGGCTACAGTACAGGAGTAGATAAATTATTTGAGCAGAATTGCATCAATAAAAATACCTGACAAACTTAGAAGTAAATGTATTTGTTTATGTAATAATCTATTTAATGATATATTTGATATTTATTACATGCCTACTCTGTGACAAATACGATACTAATATTTAAGAATAAAAGATCTGGGAAGAAATCGTGTTCAACCAGCTATCATGCGTTAGTGGAATTATCCAAAAGGCAAGGATAAAATCTTTGTCTGGAGAGGCAAGCGTCACCAGGGCAACAGTGGGTGTATGCTAGAGTACTGGAAGACATACTGCAAGAAAGATTTCTGTAAGACGTTGTATTTGGAATTTTGATAGGACTATGAATGCAAAATTGAGAGAGGAGGACTAGGAAGAAGGATTCTTTTTCACTTATCTGTCATCGTTACCTGTCAGGCCCACCTTGACACAGAGAGGAAAGACATGACGGAAGCAACGACTTCTGAATGTTGCTAGTGCGGTAGCTTTCTTCATAGGAAAGCAACAGTTCGGGGTTATGTGTCTGTTGATGGACCTGCCCATCGGGGACGGGGCATCTAATCTGTCCTTCACTTTGCCCTGCCCTGGCTTCCCTCTTGCAGCCAGACACCCACGCCCTGCACAGAAGTCTTTATGGGATCTGTCTGCAGGAAGACCTTGTGCATTTAGATGTAGCTCTCTGGGTCCTAGTTCCTTGAGTTTCCGTAATTTGTGATTTTGTTTTGTCTTTTGTAGTTTGCAGGGATCTTGGCAAAGTATTTTTTAAAAAAACTATTTTTGCTTCCTCTGTGCATAAAATCTCCTCCTAAAACCAGGCAGGAAGCCTGGACCAAAGAGCCTGTGAAGATGGAGAGTAATAGGCTAAAAATACTCTGGAACATCTGGAGGAAAGCCATTGTGTGAAACATGAATGGAAAGGTCTAAGAGGAGGTGGGTAGGGACCTTCTTTTTATTAAGGATGATTTAATTATTTATAAATAAATTGATTAAAACCTGTATAAATACATTATGAGATGGGTGTTTCCACTAAAATAAAATCTGACTCAAAGTAGGTGAAACAAAAAGGTTCAGAAATGCAAGAAGAAATTGATAAAGATGTTCATCAATGAGGACCGTGACTCTGCTTCTTTCCTTCGTGGGTGTGATTACCCACCACACTGACTTGTGCTTGGACATAAAAGCTTTTGGGATGTTCAGCCTTCAAAGTTCAACCTCGTTCCAGATTCACGGGTATACTTAAAGGGAACAACACATTCTAAAATGGTGACTAAAGTAAAACGTATTAACATGTCTCTTGTCACGTGGAGTAGCCATTGTTTCACTTCTGTGTCAAGAGAAGCTACTATCTACTTATTCAACAAAATTGCAGATTCGTTTGTGAATGGAATACGCTATAGTTAGTGGCAAGTCCTTACGTTTTTACATATACTCTCTGGACTTGTTCACTGCTGTGGTTTGGATCTGGAACGACCCCCAAGCCTCATGTATGAACTGTGTGCTGTTCGGAAGTGAGGGCCGGCTGGAAGGGGCAGAAGCTCGGGGCTTAACCTGGTGGGGTTGCCTCAACTTGTTGAGACTGGGGGGCACCCGAGGCAAAGCTCTCGGTTTGTGCTGATGACTTGTGGGCCGGGAAGTGAGGATGGGATGCCCACCCTCTGTGTGGGAGGCCCACCTGGCAGCTTAAATTAAGCAAAGCAATGAGAAAAGAAACACCGTGACAGCTTCACCCCGGGAAGGCTCTGGCCTTGCTTGGGTCTCCAGACACCGTAATGCTCTTCAATCGGCCCCTGCTTCAAATAGCTCCTGCTTCACTGGGCTTCTGTCTGCAGCGCCTAAGAAGCTCTCCATCCTCTGCCAGGTACTCCCACCATTGCTGGCTGCTTATGGGGCTTTCGGAAACTGTGAACTAAAATCAGTCTTTCTGCTCTTAAGTTGTGAATGCCTGGTATTCTGTCCCAGCAAGGAGAGAGTAACGGAGACATCCACATTCCTTTGTGTCTTTTGACCTATATTCTCCCATTTTCCTCCCTCTAGTAGCCACCATTCTATTTTGTTTGCATTTTGAGGTTTTTTTTAATTATTCCATGTATAAGTAACAGCACAAATTTCATTTTCTGAGTCTGGCTTATTTTACTTAGCCATGTCTTCCAAATCTGTCCTTGCTGCTGCAAATGGTGGTATATTTTAAGGCTGAAAATATTTCTTTATTGATCTTTACTCCTGTTTATCTATTCCACCACTGACTCAACTTTAAACTTTATTCTTACTCTTCCCCCCCCTCCCCCAGCTCATCTAAAACTAGCAAAGACTGAAAAATCTCAGAATCTCTAAGAACAATTAACCGTGTCTCCTGGGAGATCATGCAACCTCCAGGGTCAACTTTATACATAATGGTAGTGGTGCCTTATGTGTGGGGGGCAGCGTAGCCAAGAGCTAATTCTGAACACCCTGGAGGACTTTTCTTAGGTTACTTAAAGGGCCACATCATGGACCCTGTGTGCCCAGAAGCAAGGAGTGGAGAGATGCAGGGGTGTGAGTGTGTTCATCCGTATGGATGTTTGCTAACATATACCAGTGTACATGTGTACACGCTCACCCGGACACACTTGCAGCAGTTGTCTGAAGAGAGTAGCCCATTCTCTCACTGCCTCACTTGCAGGTAAGTGCTTCTGGGAGGGGATGGGCTCTATACTGACATTCTAGGAGTCTGTTCTCTGAGCTGCAGCTTTTTAGTGCCTCATTGCCTACTGGATTGCTCGTCACCATAGCCAAGTCCTCATCAAAAAGGTCTCCCCTAAAAATACCCAAACTGCTAAAAATGGGCATTCTTTTGGACGCAACATCTTATTATAAGCTTTAAAGTTATCTCAATTCTTTTCATGGTACTTGGGAATTAAGCCCAGGGTCTTCAGACTAAATTACATCCCCAGCTCATCTTTAGTTATGGTTTCGAAACAGTCTCCCGAAGTCACGAATTTGCCCATGTTGGGCTCAAACTTGCAATCTTCCTGCTTTAGTCTCCAAAAATACTGGGATTACAGGTCTGCACTACTGTTCCTTAATTTTTAAGAAACTCTTTTTTGGCATACTTGCTTCTGAGAGAGGAAATTTTGTCAATTTCTTCTTGCCTTTCTGAACCTTTTTATTTCACCTACTTTGAGTCATTTTTTTTTTATTTTTAGTGGAAACACCCATCTCATAATGTATTTATACCCATCTTAATAAGTTTATTAATAAACAATTACTTTACCCTTAATAAAAACATTTATAGAAATATTCTCTCAGTCACTGATGCAGTTATACTATGTCTATTGTATTATTGTAACATACTGTTATTTTATGTATTTAATATGCACACCTATGACTTCAAAATCATTTTTGCATATCTGTGCATTTCAATCTCTGTTTTCCATTTTGAAACTCTTGAAATTTTACACTGAAACTCAGGCAGTTTCTTTACCGCTCCCCCCAGATACTTCACCCGGGTTCCGCCATGACCCCTTGTAACACCACAGGCCACCCATCCTTCTTCGTTCTCCAAGGGATTCCCGGAATGGAAGACAAGCACAGGTGGATAGCTATCCCCTTCTCCTCCATGTACTTCGTCACCATGCTGGGGAACTGCACCATCCTCCTCACCATCTCCACTGAGCGCTCCCTGCATAAGCCCCTGTTCCTGCTCCTCAGCTTGCTGGCCCTCACAGACCTGGGCATGTCCACAACCACCATCCCTAAGGTACTGTGCATCTTCTGGCTTGGCCTGAGTGAGATCAGCTACGAAGGCTGCCTGGTCCAGCTGTTCTTCATCCACTCCATCTCCGTCATGCAGTCAGCTATCCTGACGATCATGGCCTTTGATCGCTACGTAGCCATCTGCGAGCCCCTACGCTATGCCACCATCCTTTCCAATGGCCGCATTGGGCTCATGGGCTTAGTGAGTTTGGTGAGAGCCATCCTCTTCATTCTCCCCATGCCCATCCTCCTCCAACATCAGCCCTTTCACACCAGTCGTGTTATCCGAACCACTTACTGTGAGCACATGGCCGTGGTGAAGATGGTGTGTGTGGACACCACTGTCAACAGGATGTATGGCCTGGTGGTGGCCTTGCTGGTTGTGGGCCTAGACATCTCAGCTATTGCCTCATCTTACGTGCTAATCATCCGGGCTATCATGCGGCTGTCTTCTACTGAAGCCCACCACAAAGCCGTGAACACCTGTACCACTCACATCTGTGTCATGCTTACCTCTTACACCCCTTCGCTTTTCTCTTTCCTTACTCACCGCTTTGGCCGAGGCATCCCACCCCATGTCCACACCATCCTTGGCAACCTCTATTTCCTTGTACCTCCCATGCTCAATCCTATTATTTATGGCGTGAAAACAAAGGAGTTCCGGAACAAAGTAACCAAATATGTTTCCTGGAGGAAGAAGCCTCTACTCATGTTACATGGTCAGAAACTTGTTTAATAATCCTGCCTTATGGGTACAAGGAGGAACTTTTGAGTACACACAGTTTCTACCATTTCACCAATGGCAGAAATATGTTACACTGGCAGATTAGCTGTCAAGATATTTATTCTTTGTCAGAGAAACTAACACACAGGAGAAATTCTTGGTCTCGGTAACTTCAAAGCAAGGCAGTTATCTTTTGTGAAATAAAATAATGCTGTTTGTTCTCTGTACCTGACAGAGGGGTTAGGCAGATTATGTGAGATGCTGTCGGTAAAACTTCAAGCAACAACTTTCAGTGAATTCATGTAAGATGGAGCTCAATGTTTCCATATGAGAAAATTTAAGAGCAAACAATAATTTGCCCACAACCAATGAGGAGTAAAATACAATTTCCTTTGCCAAGACAAGACCAAACTGCACACAGATACAAGGGTGTGTTTGCATTTGTATGTTCAATCAAAGGGTCAGAGGAGATTGCTTGAGGAAAATATGAAGGGATAAGAAAACTGCAAAATTTGGTTTGGAATCATCATTGCTATTACACCCATTGCAGTCGTCTTTAATACGGACAACAGCACTTGCTACTACTTCTCTGCAGGTGGCTATGTACAGAAAACCAGTTCAATTTTTAGGAAAATTTAAGAAAAAAGGCAACATGAGAAGGTCCTAGGATTAGGAGGCAGGCATCCTTATTCGCCAAATTCATACAAAAATCCTAAAGTCAACTCTTTTGTCTCAATTAATTCCAGCATCTGAAAAGAATCTCTTGTGAAGAAATAATTCCCAGAAAGCTCTGTTGAGTCATAATTATAAAAGACGGTTCTGAAAATTATTTCAAAATGATGTGTAAGAATTATGAATGCAGCAATCTATGAAATCACATATTGACCCAGGACTTCATGTGGGAATAATAAACGGTCCACACTTTGAGCTCATCATACAATTTTTTAAATTTCCAACTTTTTGTTCCAAAGCCATTTATGTTTATTAAGAGAAATCAATGCCCAAAATTATAGCTAAGATAAATTAAGAAAATATAATTTCAGTTTTAAAAGAATTTAAAAGACTTCTAAAAGACTTTGAGAGAAGAAGGGAACATGGAGAAGCAGAGGAAAGAAAGGTGAAGGGAGATAATGGGTGAAGATAATCAGAGTAAATTATGTGCATGTGTGAATATGTGAAAATGAAATTCACTATTCTTATAATATGTATTGATAACAATAAAAATAAAGACTTCTAGAAAGAAAAGAACTTCTATAGATGTACATAGTTTCAATGTTTACATTTTTGAGTCTTATTTTTTTAATGCAGATCTAAATTAAAATTAAATTATGATTATTATTTTGCTATCTGTTTTTGGTCGCTGTTGTTAAAGAAACGCTATATTCGGAACACATTAAATGTTATAGAGTGCACAATGGTCTACAAAGACTTTCATCTCTTTCTACAGAGATAATTTTACAGTTCTATAGAAAAAACTAAAATGTTGATTCTCTCAAAACTAGAAGCAAGACAGAAGGTATAAATCAAATATTAAAAAAACAATTCAAGTAATAACAGAAGAATGAATAATGCCATCAAAGAAGTTATGTAAACTGCCACCGACTGTAATGGAAGTAAAACTCATGACAGCTTAAAGAATTTTGATTGGGGGCTCGAAGAATGTCTCAATGGTTAAAGAGCTTGCTTAGCAAATGCTAAGTCAAGCGCTAAGTAGGCAAGTAAGATTCCCCAGCATCACGTAAATTGGGTGTGGTGGCTCATGCCTGTAATCCCAGCACTTGGGAGGCTGAGACAGGATTGCCGTGAGTCCAAGGCCAGCCTGGGCTCCATAGTGAGCTTAAGACCAGCTAGGGCGGCAGAGGGAGACCCTGTCTCAAAAAAATATTTTTTGATGGGAACTGTGTATTGTCAGTATCTGTTACAATGCAGCAGAGCTACCTACAAAGCAGCCTGATTTCAGGGAAATCCCACCTTGAATTGTTGAAGCATGCCTAGAATTTCATCAGAGAAAGCTTAAGCAATGTTTGACACTGATGATGAATTTTAAAAATTTCCATTTGTATCGAGTCATTTCTAATCTCATTGTGCCTTTTGAATATAATATTACTACTAAAACAAATTAACCGGCTTAACCAACTAATTTACTTTTATTGAGTTATAAGGATCGTTTTTATTTTTTAATAATGGAAAGTGTCGTGACACTCATTCCCACTAGATCGATCTTGCTTAGATAATCTGAAATTGCAAAAACTGGGAAAAGGGCATTGATGCCTGGAGAGATGATGTGGCTTGTATACCACCACAAATTTGGAGTGTGAATATTTTAATTTTTGTTAAAGCACTAATTGTAAACTTGAGAAATAAGGTAAGACTGTCACTTCTATATGTCTTTTATGGAACAGATATATAAAAAAGATAAACAACATGTACAGGCAAGTGAAATTACATTTTTCAAATTACCGAAGGAAAATATGGCATTTGACATTTTTATTTGATTATTTTATTTTATTTATTTTGTCTTTTTTTGTTTTTGAGACTGGGTCTCTGTAGCCCAGGCTGGCCTTGGACTCAGGACAATCCACCTGCCGCAGCCTCCTGAGTGCTGGGTACAGGCGTGCGCCACCACGCCCAGCTTTACATGGTGCTGGCGAATAGCTTTAAATGCTGTGCCATTCCTCCAGTCTCGTAGTGACTTTTTCATATCAGCATGAAAAGACCTCGCTTATTATTTTTCAAATGTGTTCCATCGCATGTTTGCCAACTTTCGTTTAAACAATAATCTGTTGATGGACAGATGTTTGTTTCTAGGCTTGTTTTTTAAAAGCTACACAAAGCCAGGCCCAGTACCATAGCCTGTAATCCAGGCACTCTAGAAACCCGAGGAAAAAGAACCACAAGTTTAAACCCAGCCAATGCAATTTAGCAATGTATGAGATTATAGCAAAAAAAAAAAAAATTGGCTTGGAATTCAGAGGAAAGGTTGTGGGTTCGATCCCCCCCACACACCACCAAAAAACAGAATTACATGAGCAACCTGATATTTTGATTCTCTTTTCATTGTTCTTTGCATAGAGTAATATTGAAGAATAAGTATGCTTAAAGGGAGTTATTAAAAGGCATTCTTTAGGTTTTATTTTTTCCTTTTGTGGTTCTAGGGATGAAACCCAGGTTTCTCACCGGCTAGATAAGCACTCTGCTAAGGAGTTACATCTCTATCCCTCTTTATTATTGTAGCAGATTGTCCCCATTTTCATTAGTATACATGTGCAATACACAGTGGTTACATTGAGGCTGAGAATTTTGTACAGATTCAAACACACATATTGCCTTAACTTCACATTTCCATTCCCTCCCCCTTCTCACCCTCCTGTCCATTTCCTCATCTCTCCTGATTCCCAACATCTCATCCAATCAATTCTATTATTTATTCGTATTCTGAGTTTATCATATTAGAGAAACCATGCAATATTTAACATTCTGAGTCTAAGTCATTTCACAAAGCATTAACTGTCCATTTACCTACATGTGACTCAAAAGTACGGAGTGTACACATACAAATGAGCACAGACATGTGTGAATGTGTGTGGGATCCTGATAGACTTGCAGCCTATAAAACACTGGGTCACCGTAGGGCTGGATTACCAAGGGAACTTTAGAAATAACAACAAAAGGAAATTTTCATCTCTCATCTGCCTACTTTTTAGTCCCAGGAGAATCTTTTTGGCTATGAAGAAGAGTGCTTCAGAGATTCTCAGAAGAAAGTGTCCCTGGGGCTCTAGAGTTATATTAGTCCAGTTACCTCCGGAACTAACCACAGCCCCTGCGTCCATGGACCCAGACCCCGCGCTTGGCCTCCTCGGTTCGTGAGTCTGAGCAGAGGATACAGAGCGGTGCCTGGATGAAAATCGTCAAGACAACTTTTAATTGTAGATCTGTGTTTCCCTTGCTGAGTAAGTAGTGCTGAAGGGGTCTGAAAATAGAGTCGCAGGCATCACACCCACCACAGGTCACGATGCGTACGCGGAAGCCTGTGCTCTGAGACCTTCTCTTTTTTGTCCCCTTGAATACTTAGTAGTGGCAGAAATGCAGAGATTGACACACAGTGCGAGGGCAAAATAAGGCATCCGTGAGAGCCCAACTATCAAATATTAAGGTTTTCAGGTCTTGGGACAGAAACTTAGGGGCATTAGCACTAAGAGTCTGGCTTTAAAAATTGAATTAATTTTATATAACGCCAAGAGCTATGAGAGAAGATCACCAGTGAATGTCGGTGGGAGCAGGATGACAGGTCACAGATTTGGGCACAATATAATAAATTGCTAAAAGCCACTGCTGCTGAAAATAGAAAATTATAGCCAGAAAAATAATGAGCTACCTGTATCTGTGTACACTACCTATCTGAATTTTATGGAGCTGGGTGATTCGTAACAAACTTTATAATTCTTTATAAAACATCACTCTGGTGCTGTGTGCTCTGGTGCCTATCTAGCAGCCTAGAAAAAGGTTTGCACTGCAGGGTCTTTGATTTGTGACCATCAGTTTCTTTGGTTTCCTCACCCTGCCCTGACTGAGACCAGAGAACACCAGATCTTGTCCTCAGCCCAAGTGCTGCCACTGGAGTCAAGGGAGAAGAGAAAACCAGGAATGATTCACTGCCAGACACTCTGCCTTTTGGGTTAAGTAGGTTATGCGATGCTTGTTGAATTAACTACGCCTGGAGAAGAAGGGGAGAAGGGTAAACAAATGGGAAAATTCAGTAAAAAACGTCTCTTATATCATCCTCACAAACCTAATCCTACTGCTAAAAATAGTTGCCCCGTAGCTTTTCAAGAGGAAAAAAAAAATTCTTCCTCCTGGCTTCTCAGATACTCAGTCTTCTAAACTACCATATTTTGTATTTGTCTGTAATCTCTAAAGGCCAATTCAACATTCTTCCCTGTTGCAAGGTTGAAAACTCTTAATTCTTTTTAGCAATGCTTTATAATCCTTGGAGAAGAGAGGGTTCTTGGTGCTAGTGGAATTTAAGCTGCGATTCTAAGAGTTAAATGCAAAGTACTAGTAAAGCATATCATCTGAGGAAAGACAAAAAAAAAAAAGAAATGACGAAAACTGAATGATTAGTGGAGTTAATATTTAGAGAGTGATTTGAGGAAAGACCACAGAAGTTGCACTTACAGATACAGACAAAATCATTGATAGGTGGGTCAGTTGTGACAAATTCTGATTTTAGTCATTTCTGTTTGCGTGCTTCAAACTTACAAGCGAATGTATTTTAGAGAAATACAAAAGGAAAGGCAGAGTTTAATGAACATGGTGCACAGAAAGGATCTTTACTTACCAACTCAAGAAGAGAAGTTATATTCTATAGGTTATTTTGTTTCATATTTATTCTTATTAGTAGATGTTGCTCATATGGATTAATGGGCACTATCTTGGCAAATTTGTATATGTACTTGACACATTTTGGTCATTTTTATATCGCTCATAACCCCCTTGCCATATCTCAAACTCCCCCTCTCTATATTACATTTTAAGAAAAATTTTCTGCCTGTGTATTACCATGCTCAACCTCCCAGTACTGAGCCTTTTAAAAGGTCATTATCCTGAAGATGGCCGTAAGACCAGTCACTCGCCACCAGGCATCCCTTTGGGCATAGTGCAGATCTACTAACAAGAGAGTCACATTTAGGATAGTGAGCACAGAATTATGGCCTAGAAAAATAAATCAGAGTACATGCCTTCAAAAAGAATATTGTCAACTTTATTAAATCTTTGGGAAATTGACAGTATGGAGTAAAACTCAAAAGGATGATAAGAGAATCAATACAAAATGTGACTATGGAGGAGACTGAATCCTATGTGCAGAGGGGAGTAGGAATTACAGTGGGAGGAAGAGAGAGGGAGGAAGAGAGACCACAGACACTACGAAGTGACTTTAGAACTTGAGAGGTCATGAAAACATAGAGAGTGTAAAAGCATTTATAACAGTGAAATAGTTTATGCATTCTTAGATTACTGCAATGGCTGGAATATTCATGGTTTTATTGGTTTTGTACCTGAAGAAATTATTTAGCTTTATATGTCACCACAATTGAACCCTGAGAGCTAAATGTCAACAATGCGTGTAAACTACGGAATCTTGACCAAGTGAAAGCAAATTTGTTAAATGCTCAACCTGCCTCAGGTAAGTTGCAGTATTCAGAGTCATAAATGAAATGACATATTTAAAATTGCACCTGAATTTGCAAACATCATTACTAAGATCCTCTGTAATTAGTAAGAGAAAAAAATGAGAGATTTTTTTGAGGCCTGGCTGGCCGAGTTGTGTGGGAATCAGAGGTCAGGAGAGTGAGGAGAAGAGCCCTGGAGGGATGCCACCTTCCCCCACTGACAGCCCCCACCCTCAGTGACAGGGTCTTTGTGAAGACAGTGTGAAGGAACCGGCTGACAAGACTGGATCGGGCTGTGGGAAACTGGAAAGACATCGTTGGTCACAAATGTACTATTAGAATTTCTTGGAAGAATTATACTTCTATCACTGCGAAAGTATCAGACAGCTCTGGGTCCCCAGGTTTCTTACAACTTCCTTCCTAACACCTAGTCTCCACCCAAAAAATATCTCTCCTCTCACACATTCCATTTCTATCGGTCATTTATATCACAGGTAGACTATCTTAGCTTTTATATAAGATTGATGGGAGTAATCCATTCTCAAGTAATTATAAATAAGGCCTGGAAAAGGCCTGAAAATTGATGCAATTCAGGTTCATGTGTAATGAGGACTTGCAATTAAAGTACCATAGCAGGACTGCTCACATTGGATCTCCAGATGTTGATTTTTCTAGTTTGGTCTTTAAAAGTTAAAAAATGAGGAAGTAACATAGAGATGCAAATGTAATGTCCCATCTGTGATACAGAAGCTTCCTAAGTAATCTATTTTGCCCTCTGGAAAGACTTAACAATCCTGTAGAAACCAAGCACTGAGTAAATCCCACACACATACAAATCATCAGTGAGCAGATAGGTGCAGAAGCGGGGCCCTCAGGATAAGGAGGTGAGCCCCCTTGTCCTGGGGACCTTCCACAGGTGTGCCTCCCTACAGCAAGTCGTTCTTACGCCGTGTTTCCACACTCAGTGGCTAATATGCTTTATCCCAACTTTACAGGTCCCTTAAGGAAGGGCGTGGCGACACATGACAAGATATGACAGCATGCCAAAACGGCACCACCTGTGCTGACGTCGCAGACTTCCTTCTGAATTGTTTTGCCAGGTCCCCCCACTGGCAGCACTGGCTGTCCCTGCCCCTCAGCCTCCTCTTGCTCCTGGCCTTGGGGGCCAACGTCACCCTCCTGCTCACCATCCGGCTCGAGGCCTCTCTGCACGAGCCCATGTACTACCTGCTCAGCCTCCTCTCCATGCTGGACATCGTGCTCTGCCTCACCGTCATCCCCAAGGTCCTGGCCATCTTCTGGTTTGGCAATAAATCTATCAGCTTCTATTCCTGCTTCATCCAGATGTTTGTCATGAACAGCTTCCTGGCCATGGAGTCCTGCACATTCATGGTCATGGCCTTTGACCGGTATGTAGCCATCTGCCAACCACTGAGGTATCCATCCATCGTCACTGACCAATTTGTAATCAAGGCCGCCATTTTTATCTTGGCCCGAAATGTCATTATACCTGCGCCCATCCCTATTCTCTCAGCACGACTCCACTACTGTGGGGAAAATATCATTGAGAACTGCATTTGTGCCAATATGTCTGTCTCCAGGCTGTCTTGGGATGACGTCACTCTCAATCGCCTTTACCAGTTTGCAGCTGGCTGGACGCTGCTAGGGTCTGACCTGGTCCTAATTTTCCTCTCTTATACCCTCATCCTGAGAGCTGTGCTGAGACTCAGGGCAGCGGGTGCTGTGGCCAAAGCCCTGAGCACGTGTGGCTCCCATTTCATCCTTATTCTGTTCTTTAGCACCATCCTTCTGGTCTTTGTCCTTACCCATGTGTTGAAAAGGAAAGTCTCCCCTGATGTGCCCGTCCTGCTCAACGTGCTCCACCACGTCATCCCGGCAGCCCTGAACCCCATTGTGTACGGGGTGCGAACTCAGGAGATCAAGGAAGGAATCCAAAGGCTGCTGAAGAAGGGGCGGTCAGCGGGTAGTGTGGGATGAGGTATTAATTAGTTCATGAAAACCAGCCCTAAACTCAGAGACAAAATTTTTTGGAGATGAGTAGGAACTAATTCTTTGAAAAGTTCTAGACGCTATTCTTCCTCTTAACCCCAACATTTTGACATTTAAAGGTGTCAGAATTTTTTGTGCTTTTTATTCTACTTGGTCTAGAGTATGTGCTAGAATTCCTTTGTTTGAAAGTTTGTCCCAGTTAATATTGTATTATGCCATCTCTCCTTAATAAACTTTTAAAAAGTCAATAGCAGTTGTTTTCATTATAACTTATTATTATGAGTATTAATATTATTTCACTTACACCATGCAGTTAGATATAGTCCCCTGAACTTTAAACTTTAGGTCTCCATGGTGGAAAGTAGCTCAAATTTCTCAGTAGTTCTCCTCCAAGTACTGTCAACCAAGGCAACACTTTTTTTTTCTCCCTTTCCTTTTCAAGCAAAACTTGTTTATTCCTGGCATCAAGGACCTTAAAAAGAATAGAGCTGTTGCAAAAATCGTTGAAATAGGAAGTAATGTTTTTTCCTGGGTTTAGGACAAGAAATTTTCACTCTTTATTCTCTTTCTTGATGTCTTCATGCTTTATGCTTTACTGATGAGATTCCCAATGACCAAGTTTTTGGTCTGTGTGCAGAGTTCTGCTTCAGTGTGCTAACTTGTTCCAGCATCAGAAGACACCCAGTGATGACATGTAAGCAGAGCGAGGCATGTTTGTAATTGGGGAAACATCTTATTAGTAACTTCTTGGAGTTTGGGTAGGGCTCGAAGGTGAAAAGATGCTTACAACAAACTTTCAAGTACTGAAAACACATGTGATATCTAGGGATGGTGAAGGAATGTTTTCTCTACACAAAAATAACTGCAATGAAATGTGGTATAGCTAAATGAAGCAAATGACACTTAAAAAAAGAGGAAGTCCGACCTGCTGTGTGACGTTTTCTGCATTTCAGGCTTCACACAAACACAAATGGGATCTGAGGTTAGGAACAAGTCTAAATCATCACTCAGGCTCAGGACTTTCATTTAAGATAGGCAGCTGGCACACTGGTGAGTCTGCTGCACACTGCTTCCCTTTCATCATTGGTATGGACACTTCCCACATAGCCTCAGTGACAACTGAAACCAAAAGGACACGTGAGCATCATATCAGGAACAACTTCTAAATACTTAAGTGTAAGACTTTTGTCACAGGTCAAAACCAAGCCAGGCTGAGAGGTAACGTGTGTATATGTGGCCTTTCTAGGTCCCATTGCATGTGTTAGCCCAAAGAGGCTTATGGTCTTCCCTGCTCTCAGAACTTCATATACATTTACCTCAGGGCTAAAGGCTGTAAACTGCCAATCGTCTGAGTATTTTCTTCTTGACTCTTTGTCGTGTTTTTAGAATCAACATGTTACCAAAATTAGGGATGAGGAAAATGCTAATTCCGTTCATGAAAAGTTCCATGGAATTTAAGTCCGCAATCAGAACAGTTCCCAAAGTTTGAGTCATTTGTCAGAAAAAAATCTTAAATAAGGCCCTAATCTCTGTAAAGTGTCGTCTTATTTGTTGTCAAATTTTGGAATCTTCTAATAATGAGAAGAAATCAACCTGAGTTTTCTCCTGTCATCTCTGGTTTCACTGCTGCTCTTTTACACTCTTGGGAGGACTGAAAACTGGTTCTACCATTATGGAATACAGCACAGAGATTTTTCAAAGTATTAAACACAGATACTTCATTTGACCCAGCTACACCCCTTTTGTGTATTTTTGGAAACAGCCGAAGGCATCATCTAGTAAGAATTCATGTGTGCTTGTGTATGTATCAGCACAACTCGTAATAGCCGAGTCTTGGAAACAGTTGATATGTCCGTAAGCAGGTGAATGGATAAATAAAAACTGGCATATATATAAATGGAGTGCTACTCTACTACAAAGAAAGATAAATTAAAGACATCTGTAGGAAATTGGCTGTACCTTGAGACCACTGTGCTTAGTGAATGAACCACAGAGGTGCTAGGCCACCAAACCCAGGGCCTAGTGCTTGCTAGGCAAGCACCCTTAACTGCTGAGCTGTGCCCTTAGCCCGAAAGTCCTTTCTTTACGTCACTCTCTTCTTCATGCCACCCCTTTATTTTAAGAAACAGGAAATGGATGGAAGAGAAAATCCAAAATTAAAATAAATAAGCATAACTTAGAGGGGATGAGTTCAAAAAAGGCATTTGAGGACTAATCCTTTAATTGTTGCCCAACCATGAATTTACTATTCATTATCAATTAAGGTCATTACTGGAACAAACTGGAAATGGTAAATAAAAAAAATCCGAAATGGGTCACAGAGATGACTTTCCACTTTTGAGCTTGTGTAACAGAAAGAATAAAATGCTGAAAGATCAGAGATGGAATAAGGACAACAAGAAGGCTTCAATAAAAAGATAAATAACCATATATTTGAAGTTTTATACCTAAGATGTTTGTAAATTATCCCAAAAGAAGTTTCCAATAATCATGAGAACGTAATTGGTCTAGCAAACAAGGATAAATTCAAGTCCACGAACGAAAACGTACTTCTTGTTTTTTGACGGAAAAAAAGTGAAGAAGCATTGGTATAAAAGAAAAATGGGAAAAACAAGCAAGCATTTTTTAAAATCCAAAGTTCAGAGGGAAAATTTTCAAGTAGTACCGGTAGTTGTGGATTTAAGAGGAAAAGCAATTTTTGATGAAATAAAGTTCCGGAGAGGATAGGAGATTAATTCAATATTATCAGTGAGAACTTTTCGTATGTTCACTGACATGAGTGTAGTGCCTAGCATCCCTCCATTCCTATTTTCACAAAAGAAACTTCCTATTCTGGGAACTGAGAGCAAGTACTGCCCATGTGGCAAAAATCACTACCTTGAAAACAAAATTACACATATTAAGGTTGGATCTCCCACAGGGAAAAAAAATATATAGCCGTGTTGGGGCCCCAGCTACAGTACTATTTTCAGGTTGCAGGTTGAAAGCAAACGTCTACTTGCCTGGAGTACAAATGTCTTTTCCTTTATTTTAGAAGAAAATTGCCTAGGTTCACAGATACCTGGGGAGGCGGGGGAGATAATTCTGTTGTTTTGCAAAGAATACAGTTTCTTCCCGATTAGCCTGCTCTACAGGTCTCTGAACATTTCCTCCTCCGTTGTCCTGCCTCATAACAACAATCAATTGTTCTGTTGATAACATGGCAGCCAGTGTTTTTGAGTACGCCCTATGAATTAACGCTTTTTCTATCTTAACAATTTCTCAAAATTATAGTTTCTACATTTCATCCACCTAAACACATTTTATCTGAGGAGTCTTCTAAGGATTTCGTTCTCCAAACTCAATGTGGAAATACGTATTTTTTAAAACAAAGACAATGACGCAGCTGAGTTCCCAATTTTGGTATTCAATAGAAAACTCTCCCAGAAGCACAGAGAACTGTAAGGTCATTCATGAGTCACAGGTCAAATCCTCTTCTTTCTTCTTCATGATCTACCTTGACCTTGTGAATCCAGTTTATTTAGAATATACTTCACATGTTGGTAAAGAGGTCTTGGTCTAGATAGAGTATCTTAAAGATTCTAAAGAACTCACAACTCTCACAAGTAAACTTTCTAAGGACTACAGCTAGATATCTTTCAGAAAAGTCATCAAAATTGTTGAGATTCACAAAGGGTATGATGGAAGTCAGTTAATAACAAAACTACACAGGAATCCATCTACTGGTAAGTAAAATTCTCTATACCTGTTTATGATCATGACCCAATTATTCCAGCATTTAGGATCTGCGTTCTGAAAATTCTTCTGCTATCATCCAGGTCGTATCTTCTGTCGGGGTACTACCTGTTGTCACTCACAGCTGAACAAAACCTATGTGGTGAAGTATTAGAAGGTTAACAGGGTGGACATCATAGCCAAAGAAGAAGAAACAATGTCCTGGGAAGGAGATAAAAAGACAGAGACAAAGAAACCAAAAGATAAAGAGACACAGAAAACACCAGACACATATCAGTATGACTGGAACTTCTGGTCCCACACACTGTCCCATTAGACAAAACTTGTCGAGGAGTATAAGAGCAGCTGATGAGAAAACAAGGAAGGTACATATTTGAACCAAATCATCTCACCATGCCTACCCCAAACATAGATTATACAATTCAAACTAAGCGGGGAGGACAGCTGTTTCTATTCTCACCATTGTCTAAAACATAGTCGTGTCCTCTTCTGTGTGCCTACTGGTCCTGCTGGCTCGCTATGTCACCTGGAATAGTAGAACAAGAGACAACGGCTCTTTTTTCATTCCAACCCAAATCTCAAAGTAAAAGATAGTTTGTTCTATCTCACAAGTGAGAAAACTAGACATCATAAGAGCTTGTCTGAGGACCAGGCAAATATTCAGGGATTAAAACTGCTGTAAAGTCAATTTTGTGTGAATATTGCACTATATTTATGTGTGTGGTTAGGAAAATGGCACAATGTGAAGCCGAGAGATACGACAGGAAACATACCCGCCTTTTCTTCCAATGCTTCCCCTTTTTAGCAACCTCAAGTACAGCTCCTCAGAGTGACTTGCACGTAAGATAATATTCAGCGCTTTCTCAGTGTCTGGTCTTCATGCTGAACATCCTAATGCATAACAAGTTTTAAGAAAACACTGTCACCTTCTGAGCGCTTATGTAACTAATAGATAAAAGAAACTTCAAAACATGTATCATGTGGTCCAGTTTGATGTCCATAATGACAATCATCGAGCAGTAGGAGACAACAGAAATGAATGGAGTTGTGCGATATGGTTTAAAAATTGACCTCAGCCAGAAAAGAATCCCAATTTTGACTCATACTCATTGTGTGATCCTGACAGCTGTGTAGACTCTTGTGACGTCTAGTTTTCTCATTTATAAATTAGAGCAAACTATTCTTTTCTTTGGAAGTTAGGCTGGAAAAGAAAAAGAGCCATTGACTCCTAAAGTTCTACTAATCCAGGCAACGTGGTGAGCCAACAGCATCAGTACGCACACAGAAGAAAACACGACTACATCTTAGGCAATGATGAGGATAGAATAGCTGCCCTGGTCAAGTAGTGCTTAGTGATGAGCCGTTAGGTCCTTGTAGATGCCAAGTTCTCTGGGAGCAAGAGACAGAGAGCAGAGCCCCAAGAGACAGTGTTTAAGGTAAATGGTGCCAGCTCATGAGGATACTTAGAGGGCCATCTGCAAGCAGGCAGCACCATGTACCATGCAGTGAGCCACCAAATATTTCCAAAGGGGAAATTATATGGCAGTTTAATCCACCTGGCATCTATAACAAAACACCATAAACAGGTCCACTTATAAATTAGAAGCATTTGTTTTTCATAGCTCCAGAGACTGGAAAAGCTAAGACCAAGGTAGCAGTAGATTCAATGTTTGGCACAGACCCATTTCTTAGTTCAAAGACAGTGCGCCGTCAGGCAGATTATAGGTTGCAGACACGTAGATTGGATTACAGGTGTGTGGTGGGGCCTTAAATTGAGAAGGGGCAGAACTCTGAGGCTGGACCCAGAAGGGGCAGGTCACTGGATGGGACCTGGAAGGGTATATGCTGCTTCCTGCCTTCCTTCTAGGACTTGGCTTAGCTTCCTGTTTGCAATGTTGTGAGGAGCGGCCTCCACCTCCACCGCTCCCATGTGTTTCCACTGTTGCCAGCCAGTCATGAATAAACTGAGACCTTTTGAGCTAAAACAAACCTTTCCTCCCCAGATTGTGCGTGGCAGGTACTGAGTCACAGGAAAAAAAAAATAAGTTAAGACAATAGGCAAAACTATATAATAAACAGTTTACAGTCTGTTGAATGTTTGAATGTGGGACATTTGGATACAGAGGGCCAATAGTAAACAAAATAAAGTGGGTTTATAGAGGAAATCCACCAAGCATTGTATCTTCTTGGAATATAATTCACCTAGTTCCAGTTCCCCACAATTTCCTGACAAGAGCATTCTTGGACAGACCGCAAGAGCTCTACATAACCTCAGAGGCTAAGAAGAAAGTGCATTGTGACGTTTAATCAAATATCAAGTTCCTGACACTATCATAGCCAACGATAAGGCAGACTTTAGGAACACGTTTGAACAGGCCTCACCTAGGGACTGAGCTTGGAGAAGGGCTTGAACCCCTGCGCCCCACCAAAATCTCTACTCTTGAGATTCTTCCTCACCTTAGATAATGGTACTGACTAGAAGAGGTGGATAAAAGGGAGCCTCAGATTCGTTATTAAGTAGAGAAAGAAGCAGCCTTCTTTGCCTCTCTTTCATGAATCTAAAATGAAATCTGACAGCTTATTTAAGGAGACATCCGGAAGAAGTAAATAGGAAGCAGAATGACAAGTCTCAGAGAGACCACGACAGCCGCAGACGTCGCCTGCCTTTTTCCTAGCATTTCTTCCTATCCCACCCCACAGCTTGGATTTCAGCTGAGCAATAAATGTATATGAATAATAATAATAGGCCTGAGTTTATAAAGAAAGCTTTTTCTTTCCGTGGTATGGAGAAACTGTAATTTAATTATGGGCTGTAATAGAAATGGTTAGTTTATAGCATATTTTGCTCATGTCCAGGACACTCGGATCTATCACACGAGATAGTGCTCTGTACTTACGAGGCATACCTCACGTCTACCTGCCCCGTGACTGACCAATCCGCTTGGCACACATATGCTTCCTACTTACTTCCTGGTCTGTAATATACTGCATGTACAATAAAAGGCTACTACAAGTGGCCTGACTGGGCATTCCTATCCCTTCTACGTTGGCTCTTTATTTAAGCAAAAGGACTTACTGATTAAAGCAGAGTGCATACTCCGAAAGGGGCCTCTAGACTGTTCTTCTCTGTCGTTCGAACCTCAACTGTTCAGTGAAGACCTCTTTCTGGAAGTCACTTACCTGTGGGCAACTATCCGAGTGTTAATTGCCCATTAAAATCTCAATTACTAAACTTTGGTTGAATAAGTGAATAAATGAATAAATATTATTATTACACACAATCTTCAGCCAAATACCCACAGTGTAGTAGATTGTGAAATGCCAAGGAGATATACTATTCTCATGAATACTTGGCTCCTGTTATGAATTTCTTAGTGACTTTCAAATGTCACAGGAGAAAAGAAAGTCAGAGCACATATTCTGTAACTCTTTTAATTTTGTACATTAATCGTCCCTGTGCCCTTTGAACAGGAAGGACAGTATCATCAAGAAACTACCAAATACTGGTCCCCCCAGATGTTGGAAATTCCCGGAAATTTTCTATGTACAGAGCTGTCAGCCTTTTTTCAAACACTGACTGCCAGGAACTGAAAGTCACTCCAGTGCTGTTATTACTGTTGAAAGCCACAAGGAGACACTGTTGACTTTACCAATCGTGAGGAAAAAACTTACTGGGGCACTGTCACTGCTGTTCAGGTTCTGTCTGCACAAGTTGGTGTCCCAAACTCAATCTCAGAGGTCCCAGCTGTCCTTGGTAATACTGAGGCTTAGGATATACCCTGATGCACAACAGAATATCAGGATGATTCTGAGTAAGAACCCTCACACAATGTGTGGAAAATGTAGTATTGTCCCCTCAAAAATCCTGAAGTCATTCTTCCGTGCATTGGTCACCCACGCGCCTTCTCACCCCTGAAGACTGAATTCAGCTCTACTGCTGAATAGCTGTGTTCAATGGTATCAGATCTCACTTCTCAAAAGACCCTGTTACTCACGGAAATTCCTCTGTGAATGTGGCTAGCCTGTAAACCCAAGAGGAAGAGTCCAGTCCAGTGGCTGTTGAAAAACTGCTCTCCTATCTCCTTTCATATTCGTCCCAGCAGGGATTTATTGGCCCAGCAGAGCAAGCCAGTGACCTATCACAAATCACCTTACATTTTGCAGCTCTCAGGGGCTGTCAAATATCCCAGCACAACTGGTAAGTAGAATACTTGTGTTAGCAAAGCAGCCCTTCACGGATTTTCTCAGATAATCAGACAAATATCTGTATCTCCACTATTTTAATCGCCTTTAATTTATGTTACTTCATGCTACCCACCCAACACAGTGTTTAAGGTGTCTACCTGACCTTTGTTACATCATGGGATCTCAGGACCCAACCGTGTCAACCCTTTCAAGCGTTGCTCTTAAGCGACCCTGTTCCCCTATTATCTTCATCCACAAGTGGATTCCCCTCCCCTCCTGTCTAGAACCTCTGTGTCCTACTTCTTCAGCCACCTGTCCTGGGCTTCACAATTCTGTGATAAGAAGCCTGTGTTAAACCTAGCGTCATATCTTAGTCTCTGAGTCTCTTAAAGCCCATTTCTTTAGTCGTTATCATCGGAGGAAAGAAAGTCAGGAATAGAAGAGAAGGAAAAGAGACCAGACAACTAAATTTTCTGGAATATTAAAGACTATACATGAATGTAAATCAACTATGTGATGCATAGAGGAAAAATTAATACATGGGTTCTAAAACTGAATTAACAATGTTAATTAACATGTACCAAATATCTGGTATGTACAAGGGATTTTTCTAAATGCTTTCTTTCCATGTATTCAATTTGAAAGGTCATAAGCAAAGTAGTTGTGAATCTTTCTCAACTCTGTTCAAGTTAGTCCTCTGAAAATATCCTGTCCAATACAGGAAATTGTGTATCAGGCAATTTCTTGTCAAACTGAGACACGGCCATAGGCACCGGATATACCAATTATATGAGGCATTGCTCTCTAAAGGAAGAAGGTCTATTTTACAAATTGCAGGTGTGAGTCCTACAGAAAACAAGAATATCTTTGGTAACTTCAAAATATATGAATGACTACCTTGGAGAAAAGAACAAAACTTGGATGGACAGAGAGAAACCACTGAGAAACTTGTCTTGATTAAATATGAAAGATTCTTCTATAATTCTAAAGAAAGTTATCTTAAACCACTCTGCTAAAATGTATACTACTTGTCCTCCATCACAGCTTTCTTTGAGCCTGTTTGCCAGGTGTTCAATAACAATCTAACCCTCGTGTGTTCAAATCCGACCTATTCCTATATCCTTTATTGCATTGCAAGACTTTGAGATCTCTTCTGCTCCTGATCAAATAAGAGGAAGCCTTCTGTATCATGCACCACGCCTCTGGACCAAGCAAGGAAATGGAACCCTCTTGTACAAAGGCATAGGGAAGTGAGAGAATCCAGGAAGCTTTACAGAAACACTCAGGATTCCTGGATGCTAAAGTGTACAATCACCACACTCCCTGCCTCTTCTGCTTATTTTCAGTGTCGTGGAGGTTGCCTACAAGCAAAAGATTCTTACTACTTTACCCTCCCGGTCATTCTTTTTACTTAAGTCCTACACTGTCCATGCTCTATGCTGGGACTTGATGAACAAACTTCAGAATTAATGAAAGTTTCTTAGAACCAGATAGAAAAATATGGCTTAGAAAGCACAGATTTGGCAGTAGGGACTGAGTCTTTTGGGGAGCTTATCTTATGGTGTTCCTGCACAAAATGAGGCAGGATGAACAGGATGACTGAGAAGTGAGGGAGGGGCACCCGCCCTGGGTGTGGGGGTCCAGTAGGCAGCTGAAAGTAACTAGAGGCAAGAAGAAGAAACATTGTCACAGCTTCTTCCTTGGAAAGCCCTGGCCTTCCCCCAGTCTCCAGGGATCAACTTGTTCCTTCAGCTTCTGTCTACAATGAGGTCAGCAGCAGTCCAGCCTCCGTGGTGTGGTGTCTGTCGTTGCTGGCTGCCCGTAAACAGACTATAGTATGAGACCTACAGAAACTGTGAGCTAAATAAACCTTTCCTCCCTTAAATTGTGGATGTTAGGTATTTTGTCACAGCAACAAATAAGTAAGTAAGACAGCAATTTATTAATTTCCTTTTCTTCTCATCTGGCCCACATGTAGTTATAACTACCTGAAAAGTATTTGAACAAGAAAATGAACAGAATATTATTCTCCTGGTGCTGATGGTAAAATTGCTTGGGATTGGTGTCTTGTAGCAGTCTGCTGCTTAAATATAGCTCCCTGTCCCTTTCGATGTCATGGGAGGACTGGGCCCATCCGTAATAGATACGGTGAGGAAGCGAACAGATAACAGTTCGGTGGGCACCCAGGGCCTGAGCTGCTCCCGCTGAGAACTTGGTAACACAGTCTTTTTCATTTTTGCTGAGAGGAATGTATCTGGGACACGACCGTGCAGAGATAGTGCCGGAACAGACTGATAGTCAAACTGAAGTCTCAAAAGAGACGCTACAATTAAGCCAGTAGAAAAGAGAATGGGCTGCTTTGTGGTTCCTGGTCCTCCCATCCCTATTTTTTCTGTTTCTCCATGAGCTCCTAGATACTGACCTACAAATGTGCTCATGAATCCAGTAGCTCCTCACTTTTATTTACTTATAAACCTCGATGCACCTCTCACCACTCTGATACTCATCCTTTGCACCTTTACTCTGAACAGTGCAGTCCAACCAGTCGTAGCTCGTAGATTTTTTTTCCTGTTACACAGAAGGCCTTCACTAGCCAACACAATCATGACAAGGAGCAAAGAACTTTTACATTGCTATTTCAAAACTTACTACAAAGGTATGGTTACAGTTTCCTAGGCAGAGCGGGAATCTGTGATTCTCCCAGCTGCACTTGGGAGAGATGAGCTGTCCAATCTGTACAGTCACTGGGACATCAGGTAGACACCCTGCTGTAAACATGGCACACCAGACTTCTCCCACCAGCTCAATCTTCGGAAGCCAAGTCAAATTTCCAGCCCAGGGTCTCTTCAGGTGCTACCTCAATCTACAGTCTCGCCCAGCACTTTTTCCCTTGAAGGTCTCCTAGAGAGTGAAAGGGGTAGCTCTGGGGAATACTTATAATACCCACTGCTAAGACTGCCCATCCAGGATGCACCCTGACAGCTTTACACAGCCACAGTCACACCCTAAACAAAGCCCCACCCTAGGCTTGCTAGTTTCACCAAATGCACTTTTTCAAATTCCGCTACTCATTGAGTACCCACTGAAATTCACACTCTTATCTAATCCTCATCATGTACTTTTAATGCCAGTCCTGTTCTATCCCCCCTTAAACCTGAGGACTCTGAGGGAGAGACGGCTAAATCGGAGGCTGAGCTCCTGATCTCACTTGGCCCGCAGGTGACCCATCTCCCTCTATTCGACTTTGGTTAAGAAACCCTGGGATTGGAGGGAGGATAGAGCACAGGCTGGCCTGATTCAAGGACATTAGGAGTTAAGGCTAATGCTTTATTGTTTGCCTAACTCATCTTTTTATTTTTCTTTTCCTTTCTTTAATTTTTTTGGAGGTGGCGGGACTGAGAGCTGAACCCACGGTATTGGCATGGAGCCACACCACCTGCCCTTTTGCATTTTTGAGACAGTCTGGCTGAGTCACTTAGCTAAACTCTAGCTGGGCTTCAATTTGTTTATCCTTCCTAGAGTCCTGGGTTTACAGGAGGCCTGTGCCACCCCAAGCCGCCACCTGACTCTGAGCACGGTCCTGTGAGAGAGCGGAAACCTTCCATTCACAGCTGAGTTATCCTCACAGCTCCCAGCGTGATCTTGATCAAATACTTGGGAGAAGGAAATAATTTGAGATGTTTTTGTTTCTCAGTTTCCCATTTGTATTTATTTATTTTTAATTCCAGCCATAGTAAGCACAACATATGCTTGAAAACTGTTTCACCTTAACTCACCTGATTTCCCAGCATCCACAGGTCCCTCTTTCCACTTACTCCCCTTTTACTATTTAAACAAGTTGATAGAAGGGTATGAAAACTGAGTAGGCCATTGGCCCAAGGACCATATTTTTCACACGTTAACCCCTAGCCGCCCTCGGGCAGTACGGATGGCTGTTCAGAGGCGTCCTGGCGGACGGATTCGTGGCGCTAAGACTCACGTGATGAGGGAGGAGGAGGCGCTCCGCTTGTTTTATTCTTTTTATCGTTGCTGTTGTTTTGTTTCTCCTCCCGCTCAGAACTGAACCCGGGGTCTCCCCAGTCCCATTTTTATTATGTTGAAATAGGGTCTGACTAAGTTTCCCAAAAGTTCAGTCCAGGCTCGGATTTGTGGTCCTTCTGCCTCTATCTCCCAGAGGGCTGGGTTACAGCTGGCCGCAGAACCCTAGCGCAGAATAAGGTTGTAATTGGGTATATTGATGACAGCAGTGCAAAAGAACAGGAATGAACCGTTTCAGACTTGATTCCAGGTCAGGTCTCAGCTGGGGAAGTGAAGAATAGGAATAAGGAGCCGATTCACTGGGGGACACGATCACGGCATGGAGTCCAACTGTGAGGTTGGGCCCTGGGCTGACCCGAAAGGCTGTCTCTGTGTTCTTCCTTTGGAAGGTCCCTCTTCCTACAGCCTCCTCAGGGCACCAGTCCACAGCCTCCTCAGTCCCCTCTGCCAGCGCAGGACACTTGAAGGTTTATTGCCACAGTCCCCAACTCTTGAGTTTCTCTCAACTTGCTGCAGAAGACCACAGGCAAATCCTCCCATGTCTCCACAGCAGGCTGTGGGTGCCAGCTCCAGGATGGCCACTGATGACTTAGAGGATGCAAAGGGTGCTGCAGACAGATCGGACATCCATGAGGAAGATGGTGACAACAGGTGAATGAAGAAGAAAAAGATGAAGATGGTACCAAGGAAGAGAATGGAGGGGAAGATGAGGAGGATGAGGCAGCCTCGCGCAAATGGGCCGCTAATGAGACAAGGACATTGATTCCAAGAAGCGGAAGACCCACGGGGATCTCCAGCAGGAAAAGAAAAGCTAAACAAAAACCAAACCAAAAAAAGGGAGGAGGAAGGCTGCAGTGCCCTCTTCATCCAGGACTTCTGGTCTGAGAATCTGCCCCAGGCTTCCCCTGGCAGCAAAGACATGGGTCTAACCTGGCTGCAGGTGACGGGCACTCCCCACCACCCCCCATTCCCACGGGAAACCACTGTGGGGATTGCACTGGGAGACAAAGAAACGAGACTTCCAAGGTCATTTTTTTATTTAAAGACCTTAAAGAAAAAATCATATATATTTATTATAATGCCAATTTTTGGATATTTATGTTATTTCCAGTAACAAATGATGCATGAATCTCTAATATTTTAAATAGTTTTTACTGTTATAAAGAAATTATAATCTTTCTTAAGTTTATCTAGTATCTGGATATCTTACTGAATTTATAATAAATTCTAAAAACATTTAAATGTCTTTTTTTTGTTTTACTTTATTTTTATAATACTGGGAATTGAATTCAGGGTTTTCATGCTGAGCTACATACCCAGCCCTCTTAAAATTCATCTTTAGGGTTATATTACTTTTAAAGAATGATTGATAGCTGAACTACTTTGTCCCCAACTTTATAGATGTATAATTGTAAAAGAAAATTGTGTATCTTTAAAATGCATGTGGTGCTTTAATATCCATGCATCATGAAGTGGTCACAACAAACAAATTAGTGGATACATCCGTCATAGCATGATATTTGGGTGTATGTGGTGAAAATATTTAAGATCTACTGTCTCAGCAAATTTTAAGTGTTTGATGCAGATTGCTAACCATAGTTAACCACGTGGTATATTAGATCCCCAGATATTCTTGTGAGAGCTTGTGCCCTTTTATCCACATTTCCCCATTTGCTCCAAACTCTCAACCTTTACAGCCATCATTCTATTCTTCTTATTATTTTAACTTTTTTAGATTCAGTATATGAATATATTATGCAGCATTTCTCACTGTCTGGCTTATTTTATTTAACATAATAATTACTTAGCATAATATTTTCTTTGACATAATGTAGTTATTGCTAACCACAAGATTTTTTTCTTATGACTGAACTACCTATAATTTATAATACGTAAATGTCAGAGAAACAACTTAAGTGCCAACCAACAAATAAGTGAAGAAGCTGGGAAAATTCACTGCGTGTAAGGCACAGTCACCAGGGAAGTGCGGTGTCTCTAGGCGACAGAGTTTCCTTCCTTCAGATGCATGCCTGGAGGAGTTCTGGGTCAAATCATCATTCTATAGTTCAGTTTCCAAGGAGCCTCCACACTGTTTCCCAGAATGACTGTCCTAATTCACCTTCCTGCCAGTAGTGCACAGAATGCCCTCTTCCTCCTCATTCATGCCACTACTGTTCTCGTCTTTCTGTTAATAGCCATTGCAGCACATGTAAAATAATGTCACATTCCATCTTAGTTGCATTTCCCTGATGGCTGGGGAGGCTGAACCCTCCCTTACGTACTTCACCTTTTCTTTTCTTCTCTCTCTTGGATCACTGTATCTGATGTTCAATGCTTCAATAACCATTGCTTTGCACATTTTTCTTAGTTTCCCAGTTAAGCAAGAGGGTAAATTTAGTGATGCCTCATCTTAACAAGTTAAAACCTCTCTTGAAAACATAAAGCCATGCTATGTTTCCCGATGAAAGCACCCTTCCGTTTCTGCGTCCTGTCTGGGCTCATGGCTATTTATAGCTACATGATCTCCAAGTCACCCCATCCTGCTCCATCCTTGGGACGAGATCAACATGCCAGCCATCGCTTTTGTCCTCAGGAGGACTGTGTGCCACAGAGGAAGGACATGCAGCACTGAGGGATTTGGGACTCCAAGACATCCCCAAAAATACATAGAGAAGGGCAATAATTGGAAACTGAGCGAGATACGACAAATCAGGACTTTCAAGGTTTCTAAGAGATGAGGATTTTTTTGTTTTTTGGGTTTGTTTGGGTTGTTTGTTTGTTTGTTTTTTGAAACAGGGTCTTACTCTGTAGCCCAGGCTGGCCTTGGACTCTAGGCAATCCACCTACTTCAGGCTCCAGAGTGCTGGGATTACAGGAGTGCGCCACCACGCCCAGCTTTTATGTAGTGCTGGGGAATGAAACTCAGGTACTTAGCACTTGCTAGGCAAGCCCTTTAACCACTGAGCCATTCCTCCAGCCCCAGGACCTTCAAGGTTAAAGTGGCTTGTAGACGTCTTTAATGTGAAGTCTGCCGATGCTTCCTTCCTTCTTGTGTTACTCCACAGCCGTCCAACGCTGTGACGAAAGATCTGAGAAAGCAACCGAAGGGAGGAATGGTTTATTTTGGATCGACTTCAGAGGTTTCGTCCATGGTCAGGCGGCCCCGTTTCTTTTAGGCCCGTCGTGAAGCATCATGGCAGGGAGGCACAGGGCGGGAAGCTGCTCACCTCCCGGGGGCTGGGAGCAGAGAACCGGAGCTCATGCGGGCGGGCGGGATTTTTCTTTCTTCTTTTATTCCATCGGGAGCCCCATCTTTTTCTCCTATCAACTCACTGTCCAATAATCTCTTAAAAAAACACCCTCAAAGACCATCTGTCCACACCAAGAAGTGTGCTTTATAATGTCCTAGGCATCTCTTAATGCCCCACGCCAACAGTCAAAACTCGCCATCACACGTGCTCAGAAAATCAAGTGTGTAAAGGTAATCAGATGTGTGCCCAGGTAACCCTAGATTAACCAAGGATAATTGCGTTACCAGGCCTTCTGGTCACTTATATTTGTCTCTGCAGAAGCCAGTCCTTCTGTCAGCAGTAATAAGAAGAGAAGGTTATGCCGAAATTCTTTTTTTCTCTCCCATTTTATTAATATGTATAAGCGCAAAATTGAAGTTTTACAATGAAGTTGAGCATTTTGTGCTCCTACGTATCTTGTCAAGGTGACAAGAGCTTTCCCACTCTCCTTTTGTCCCTCCCTCCTCCCCCACCCCATTCCCCTCTTTCACTTTGTCTTTCGTCTTAAGTTCCAAAGGAGTTGTGACCTGGGTCTCTCACAGCAGAGAGACCATTCGATGTTTCACCTTTGCTTCTGACTCGCTTCACTAAGCACGATATTCCCAAGTTTCTTCCATTTGCCTATCGAAGCCTCCACGCTGTTGGACTTTATTGATGCATAGTATTCCATTGTGTATAAATACCACAGTTTGTGTATCCACTGGTGTGTTGATGCGTATTTTGGTAACTTCCATATTTTAGCTATTGTTAGTTGTGCTGCTATGAACATGGGTATACATATATCTCTGTTATGTGTTGTTTTGGCCGATATTCTTTGATAGCCAGAATCAATCTGACACAACTCACAAAAGATATCATGCAAGCTTGAAAACATAGTCACCATTCTATCTCATCTATGCCACACAACCAAACAATAAGTCTCACTCTTTTTTTTCTGAGACAGGGTCTCTCTCTGTAGCTCAGGATGGGTACTGAACTCAGTATGGAACCCAGGCTGGTCTTGAACTCACGGCAATCCTCCTACCTCAGCTTCCTAAGTGCTGAGATTACAGACATGTAATGAGGTGCAGAGGAATCAAACCTATGGCCTCATGCTTGCTAGGCAAGAGCTCTAAGAGAATATTTTGCAAAACTTTATTGTTCCTGAAACTTACTGATAGAGTTTACAAGCCAGCACACACACTCTCTGCAGCTTTCCAAACATGCCCCCCTCCAGCACCGTGTAACATCATCCTGGAGGTGAGAAAGGACCCATACACCACCTGTTGGAGAGATTTTTTATCACAGAAAAAGGCTTTTCTTTCTCTCAGGACAAGAGAGAAAATGGGACTGAAGATCTCACCCCTCCTCTCTTTTGCTTGCTTTTTCCCTCTGGACAACAGAATGAATCAGCTCACTGTGTTTCAAAAGCACAAATAGAGCTGGGGACACAGCTCAGAGGCGGAGTGCAGAAGCGCTCACCTAGTGTGTGGGAGGCCCTGGGGTGGTCCCCAGGAGAAGCAGGTGAACAGAATCATTATTCCCACCTGTCCTGCTGCCTGCCTATGGATATCTAAGACTAACCGTAGACTTCATTTTGCTTTGTACTCAAATACTATAGCGTCCTGGGCATAATAAGAGCCGATGATCCGATTTCTAGAGAAGTCTGGGAGACACCATTGTCTCTCGCATTTTGTGTTCTACTAAGGATCCAGGTATGGAGTCCTGCAATCCTCCTCGCACATAGCAGAGTAACCACCTGAAACCTATCAGATCTCTTCATACCCACAGAGAAGGCAGAAGTATGAAGAGGTCTGAAGATCTAGAAGAGGGAAATAATGCAGTTTTCTCTTTTTTTTCCCTCTGGTTCCATTTATATTTTCTAATCATTGCTTACCAGGAAGCCATATAAACGGAAGTCAATGAGTTCTAACTATTGCTACTTTAAGCTCTCTTTAATTCATTCTCTATTACGAAAAAAAATATGGATAGGGAGTGAAAATTTTTACATTTTTTAGAAGAAGGATAATTTTGCTGTATATTGTAATCTAGGTTGCCAGGAATTTTCTTTCTGGGCTTAGATAGATCATTCCATGATTCTTTAAAGTTTTTGCTAAGCAGGTTGCAGTTATTCTGATGGGCTTAACTTTGTAAGTTACTTGGCATTTCTCTCTTGCAGATTTTAATATTTGTTTCCTGGTCTGTACTCCTGGCATTTTAACTCTACTCTGGCATGGGGAGATTCTTTTCTCATACCTGCTGGGGTGCTAAGTGTCCTCTGTACTTAAATGTCTGTATCTTTCCCAATTAGGTCCAGAGGGGTGTTTTTATTTTTAAATCATTCTTATTCATGTATTATAAAGGCCACCACAGTCCAGGACCAAAGGGTGCAGGTTCAGATCTGGTCAGCCTGAGAAGAAATGAGGCACTGCGGGAAATCTAGTCATACTTTCTTTTGGTACAGCTAAGTACACGGCAGGTACAAGTTGTCCCCACAAGCCATGTCCATAATGGTTACCGCCATGAGCTGCCACTATAAGCTGCTCCACAAGCCACTACCAGTTACCCCACAGGAGATAAAACTGAAGAGGGGCTTGTTGAGCCTGAGCAGGAGCGGGTAATGAGCTCACCATCACACGTTGCTGACCTCAGCGCCACGCACTACCGAGCTCAGTATCGTGTGTTGAGGTGGATACTGGCCTTGGGATTAAGAATACTAAGTCTATTGTTCTACATACGGAGCTTGTTGTTCTATGCAGGATACTGAATATTCTGGTGCATAGTGCACAGGTGCTGCCCTGAACTACTCCATCCTGGGGCCTATTGCCCATATCCCACCCCCTGCTCTTGGGGAAAGGACTGCCCCTTTGCACTGGGCCACAAGGCATGTGGGGCACTTTGAACACAGGCCATAACAACAACATAGAGTGCAGCCTCTGACCCCCAGAGCTCCAGCTGTGCACGCAAGAGACAGGATTGTCCACCTCTCACCTCAGGGCAGCAGTTCCCACCGGGAGGCCAGCGGGTCCTTTGCGAAGGACTGTATTGCAGAGGCCTTCGGCCTCATTTCCTTAAAAGCTTGTGATACCTCTTCCTGGTGGCCTGGGATGTATGCATAGCACTCTGCATGCAAATACAGCACATGTGCTCCGCTGTGCAGCAGTGAGCAGGTCGAAGTCCAGACGATTTTGAAGAACTACATTTCTTATTTATGAAGTTTCTTCAGTCAAGTGGTCTGAAGCCTTGAAGGCCATGTTTAAGAGCTGTGTGACATGTCAGTCAGGAGCATCAACCTTGAGCTACACAGCTATTTTCTTGTACCAGGGAGAAAAGAGGCTGTGGGTTAAAACCATCAAGCTGCCCTTTTCTGTCTCCTGTGCCATCTGAAGTACAGATGATCACAATTCAAGGGACACTCTGTAGAGGTAGTTTAGCTATGTCCTGGGAGGTACGGCCTCCCCCACATACATCGTCCAGACCAACTGGCAGGGAGGTATGACCAGCCACAAACCCAAATGTATCCCATTGGGAGGAAGTCCGCTGGTTTGGTTCCCAGCAGTTTACCCCCATCCCACCAAAAGGAAGGATCAGAAACAATACGGGACCAATTACAGAGTTCCCCAGGAATCCATCCAACCACACAGTTAGAAGCATGAAGAACATGCTGTTCTATACAATGGGGTACTTAACTACATTGCTACTCATACATGAATACTGTTCATTCACCCACATCCATTACATGCAGCACAACGCACCAGCACTGAGTCATGACTGTGTCCCGTCATAGAAGCATTTCTACTGTTCTTCTTTGCACATCCCTGCCACAACGGCTAGTGGTGTTCGGTTCCACTGCTATAGTGCCGTCCAGTTTTGCTTTGCTTTGCTTTGCTTTGTTTTCGGTTGCAGGGCTTAAGCACCAAGCCAGTCCATCCGCTGCTTCCAAGGGTGAGTAAAGCAAGTGAAAGAAATTGATCTTCACTTTCTGCTGTTATGTAAATCAAGAGGAAAACATTATCCAAGCCCACTACATAAGTTCCCAATTCGTGAGAGAACTGGTTCTTAAGGTCCGTGACGCCAGGTACAGCAGCATGTAGGGAAGGGGTAACTTCATTAAGTTTCCTGTAGTCCATAGCCATCTACCAGGTGCCATCAAGCTTGCATAGCAAGAACTGAAAGGACATAAAAATCTCTGCTTCTTTCAGCTTCGAAATAGTCCACCTGTCTCTTCATGACCACCAGGGAACTTGAATTATTTTAGGGTTACCTCTCAAATAGATTAGGGCAATACTAAAGGGGCATGGTGTGAGTGCCACACATCACAGAATTTACTGCCCAGATATATATTCAGAATTCTCCTTGGGTTGTGTACCTCTAGAGAGTCCTTGCAACACGTCCAGTCCCAGTTCATATTCAGCCAGGGGAGAGAATCCCCAGAATTAGTGTCAACTTCTGGACCGCTGTCTGATGAATACCATACCCTTCTATGGTAGCAGGAGGGTCAGAAAATTTTGCTTGCTTCCCATAAAGGAAAATGATGCTGCACCTGTATCCACCTGAGCCAGTACATGCTGAGCATTGCGGGGACTCTGGCAGATAGTTGGTTCCATGTAAAGCCTCTGACTGCCCAAGACCCCCACACTCTGGGTGCCTTGGCCTTGATTTCATTCTGGAAAGAAATCAGTCGGTTCTCTATGGCCTTGAGTGAGTCCGGTAGAGCGGTACAGCACTGGTTTGGGTGCAGTTTTTTTCCACAGGGCCAAAAGCACTTCTAAAGGCTATCCATCCGGCTTGGACCTTCTTACCTTGCCACTAGCAGACCACACCACTGTCTGCAGCTCACCCTCTGCGGTCCTTCTGCTGGACTGTCCTTTGCCTTGGCCTTGCCTGGGGCCCCACTTACACTGTGTCCCCCTTCCCCATCACAGAGTTGGGGGAAGGCAGAATATGCCTGTGCCTTCTTAGGACGTGCCCATTTTCGCTGGCATTTGACTTCTACATCTCCCAGGCAGGCCAAAGTCACTGCTACCACATGCACAGGGCAATCAACATACAGGACGAGTAGGACAGCCATGTTCCCAAAAGTTCCTGCGGGGCCATTAGCTAAAACCAAATCCTTCATATGGGTTGTGACCAATTCCCTCCCCAGACTTCTATAGTTCATGCAGAGCATCATCTCCCACACACCTATTTCTTGGGTAACCTCTACCAGGTCATGTGTGTGGTCCACTTATTCACATGCTGTCATTTCCCCTGTACTTTTCTGCAGTGATCTGGTGATGCTCATTTCCTATTTGGTCAGGTTCTGATTGCCTGCATCAGGAGCCATCAGCCCTGCCTGCTGGAGCTACTGCCACAGGATAGAACGGTAGCAATGGTAGCCAGTTTTGTCACCCCCTCAGGGGCTAGCAAAATATTCTTTGTGACCATCCCATAAATACAATAAGCAGGCCAGTGTGGACTCACTGGTAGATGGTTTGTTTTGCTTTGCCAGCTGCTGCAGCTCCATGGTGACACAGATGACACACACAGTGTGTCTAGTGGCCTGTTGGGACCCTATGCTGCATTGACCATCTAGCGACTCTTCCAGTTCTGTTTTCTGACTCATGACTGTGCAGGCCTGGGATGGGAGAGCAGGACCACTGCCCTAGAAGAGGAGGGTGTGGAACGCGTGGAGCCTGGGAGGCAGTATTCGGTTTCACTTTGCCTCTACTCCATTTCTCCCACCTTCTGTCGCAGGACTTTACCTGCGCTTGCAGGTCCTGATTAGCTCCACTCACATAATCGCAGCCTTGACAGGAACACCCCTTGGGGGCAGCGCTACATGGTTTTCCAACAACTCCAATACCTTCAGATCGTCAGCAGGTGTGGGGGCCACTGAATCCCAGGCTCCTGGGGAGGCCATGCCATCAGGTATGCAACCACTGGGTACCAAAAGGATACAGCGGCCACACATCCCTCAGCACTGAGTTGTCCACAGGGGCTGAGATGGTATTCACCTCCTCCCGCTAACTACCTGACATCCTCCCGCTAACTACCTGACGTGTCAGCCTCAGGTAACTGCAGGGGGTGGTCGGGAGGTGAGATGCCCACCAGAAAGAAAGCGCACGGAGCCAACATCAGTGGGGCACACAGGCTGAGCCTTATCGGTACACCCTTGGTTTATATACTATAATCAGGGCTTGTGGGATATGAGCAGAAGAGGGTAGTGTGCTACCAATCTCATCATGTGCTGGTGAGCTCGCCATCATGTGCTGAGAAGCATACTGGCATTGTTGTTAATACCGCGTTTATTGTTCTGCAAACTGAGCCTACTGCAGGTGTGCAGGTGTGCTGGATACGCAGGCACTGCCCCTGGACTCCTCAGTTTTGGGGCCTTTCTCTCACAGGGTCTCAAGACCAGCAAGGTGAAGGCCCAATTGAACCAAGTCAGTATAACTGTGTTTTTGACAGAAAGGCTCAAGGCCGTGGTAAGAGGACTCGAGGCTACATCGTAGAAAGGCCCAGGGAAAATCTAGAACCTAAGTTACTCTATGTTCCCTACATGTATGTTTGTGATATGATCCATTTACGTATTAATTATATGCTGCTTGAGCAATTGGTTGTTTATTTCTTTTGATGAACCCAGAATCACTGCTAAACCCAACTAGCTTTGTGGAAGGTGAACAAGATCACCTTGTCCACTCCTCTGGGGACACGACATTGAAACAAAGACAACCCCAAATACGCTAAAGAGAAGGTGTGAATACTGCACTGGTGCAGAGAGCAGTAACCACACCAACCAAGCAACCACAGGGCTTTGAGACCCAAGCCTCTCAGAAAATCACACATGTAGACCCCTAGATCTATGGCTTGCAATTGCTGTTTCTCCTGCATCTAGGACTGCTGGTGTCTTTGGACTTACTCTGTACTTCCAGAGTCAGGCAGCTCCCTCCCCTGGGAGCTAGGGCTGACTCTGTGGACTGCTTTACCCTTTTTCTCTCTATGTTGACTTTGTTTTTCTGTGACAAAAAAACACTGTCTGCAGGGATGCAAGGTGAAGTTCTTACCACCTAGAAACCAATTAGTACTTCTTCCTGGTCCTCACACAAAATTCTATAAGGTGTCATCTTTGGCTGAAGCCCCAGGGAACAGACCCAGCAGGGAATATTCTGAGCTGCATACTCTGGAGTGCCTTGCGACTATGGGCCTGAAGGCAAGGGGCACAAAGAAGTTTTCTGTCATGAGGAATGGAAACACGTGCTTGATGATGACCCAGAAAGATATGATACAGAGAAGTTGAGGATGACTTCCATAAGGTATTGCTGTCCGTGTGCTATCTGACTATGGTGGCCCGTTTTCACTGGTCCCTCTACACTCTCTGTCTTCAGAATCTCTCTTGCGAAGCATTCCAGATTAGTCTGCAACAGGGTATCTGATAGGACAGAGGATTCGGTCATTACACTGAGTAGAGAGAAACTGAAGAATTGCATGTGCTCATTTTCTTAGAGGAAGACATATGGAAGCCTTCATGATTCTGCATGGATTCTTCAAATCCAAAAAAAAAAAAAAAATCTCAGTAGAGACAAAAAAAAATTGTTTTTGAAAGCAAAGAAAGAGTGAGCCCAAATGCATACAAATATATAGTTCATAACTCAGCAAGACTTTATATCTTCAGAAGAATAGTCTGTTCTTTGAAAGGCAAATGTCAGCACAGACTATACTGAAAGGGAAGGAGCATGGTTGACTGAAAGCAGTTAGCATTTTTAATCAGGAAAGCCAGGTAGCAGAGTCATGTTGTAAAGGCATGGAAATGTTCCACCAGAAATGAAAAGATATACCAGACATCACTTCAGGAATAGGCAAGATTATAAATTAACAGAAAACCCAGTTTTACAACCAAGAAGCCACGCTTAATAACAATGAAATTATGACAAATCATTTAATAATTGTGAGACTGTGGGAAACAAGTATGAGGAGGTAATGAAACAATAGCTTAGAAACCCAATGGAGAAAGAAGTGCACAGGACAAGTAACAAAAGCAATACAGAGACAAGTTCAAGGGGGATAAGAAGATGAGCAGACGTCTGGAACAGGAACTGAGGACCCCAAAATTAATAAAAGTCTTAGAACAGGAGTATGAGACTGGTATAAATATGAAACATATGAATAAAGTTTTTAAAACCTTGACCTGATGTCAGAAATTGTGTGAAACATCGAGAGACTGGGAAAAGACTGAACAAACACCGTCAAGAGTCCCTGACTTATATAAATAACAGAGATATTTAAATGTTTCTTGAGTTCCACTTAAGCTCGTGGAAAGAAATATAGAGATTTAAAACTGGATCATGTAGAAGATGCACAACAAGCGAAGACAATGCACTACCAGTGGTAAAGCACAGATACAAGCAGAACTGAGACCAGTCTGGGAGGAAGGGCAGAACCAGCAAACACCCCTCCAGGTCAAGCCCCAAGCATCCGCCCCTTCCAGCCAGGCCCCACCTCCCAATACTACACAGTATTCATAGGTACATGAGGCTTTTGGGGGACACTCCAGATCCAAACCATGACACAAAGCAACAG